>JAJIBD010026297.1:0-66527 GCA_021461705.1 Cryptotis parvus
TAAAATTTAAGTATTTTATTATACCACCGTGAGATATACAATTACAAAGATATACAATTAAAAAGTTCATATTTGGGTTTTGGTCATACAGTGTTCCAGCACCCATCCCTCCACCAGTGCCCATCTCCCACCACCAACGCCCCCGGTTCCCTCCCCTCCCCCCAGCCCTCCTCCATGGCAGGTTCTTTATTTCTTTCCCTTTCTCTCTCTTTTTTTCCTTCCCTTCCAGACTATGGATTACAGAACATACATTAAAGGGTTGTCATGTGTATCTTTTTGCCTCTATTTAATGCTCAGTTCTAGGTTGGCATTAGTACCCTCGACAATTGTTAGCACACTGTTCCATTTTCTGTCTTACCTAGCCTCTGACTCCCACACGCTTGTGATAATTTCCACCTTTGACAAGACCTCCTGATATATGTTTCACTTGACCTTTGATATTGGTATCATAATATGTACATATATATTTATGTCATGCAAATAAATGCAGTCATTCTGTATCTGTCTCTCTCCTTCTGGCTAATTTCACTCAACATAATCTTCTCCATGTCCATCCATTTATAGGCAAATTTTATAACTTCATTTTTCCTAACAGCTGCATAGTATTCCATTGTGTAGATGTACCAAAGCTTCTTTATCCAGTCATCGATTTTCGGGCACTCTGGTTGCTTCCAGATTCTGGCTATTGTGAATAATGCTGCTATGAACATAAAAGTAGGGATGGTGTTTCCGCCCATGTATTTTTGGCTTCCCAGAGTAGATTCCCAGGAGTGGTATGGCTGGGTCAAATGGGAGTTCACAATTTCTAGTCTTTGGAGGAATGTCCATATTGTTTTCCAGAAAGGCTGTACCAGCCGGCATTCCCACCAACAATGGATGAGTGTCCCCTTTTCCCCACATCCACGCCAGCACTTGTTGTTCTTGCTCTTTGAATATGTGCCAGTCTCTGTGGTGTAAAGTGGTATCTCATTGTTGTTTTGATTTGCATCTCTCTGATGATTAGTGATGATGAGCATTTTTTCATATGTTTTTTTGGCCATTCGAATTTCTTCCTTGCTGAAGTTTCTGTTCATTTCTTTCTCCCCATTTTTTGATGGGGTTGTTTGTTTTCTTCTTGTAAAGTTCTACCAGTGCCTGATATATCCTGGATATTAACCCCTTATCAGATGGGTATTGGGTGAATATTCTTTCCCATTCTGTGGACTGCTTTTGTATCTTAGTCACTGTTTCTTTTGAGGTGCAGAAGCTTTTTAGTTTCATGTAGTCCCATATGTTTATCTTTTCTTCTAGTTGCTTTGTTAGTGATGTTTCACCTTTGAAGATGCCTTTAGCTTCAATGTCGTGGAGGGTTTTTCCTATATTTTCTTCAATGTACTTTATGGATTCAAGTCTGATATTGAGATCTTTAATCCATTTTGATCTGATTTTTGTGCATGGTGTTAGACACAGGTCCAAATTCATTTTTTTTACATGTCGCTGCCCAGTTTTCCCAACACCACTTGTTGAAGAGGCTTTCCTTACTCCATTTTAGACTCGTTGCACCTTTATCAAAGATTAAATGATCATGTGTTTGAGGTTGGGTGTCAGGATACTCAATTCTATTCCATAGGTCCACAGGTCTGTTTTTATTCCAATACCATGCTGTTTTAATTACTACTGCCTTGTAGTACAGTTTGAAGTTGGGAAAGGTGATGCCTCCCATCTTCTTTTTCCCGAGGATTGCTTTAGCTATCCTTGGGGGTTTATTGTTCCATACAAATTTCAGGAGCGTTTGGTCAATTTCTTTGAAGAATGTCATGGGTATCCTTATAGGGACTGCATTGAATCTGTACAGAGCTCTAAGGAGTATTACCATTTTGACAATGTTGATTCTCCCCATCCATGAGCAGGGAATATGTTTCCATTTCCTTGTGTCCTCTTTATCTCTTGGAGCAGTGTCTTGTAGTTTTCTTTGTACAGGTCCTTTACACACTTGGGTAAGTTGATTCCTAGGTATTTGATTTTCTGTGGCACACCATTGTGAATGGAATTGTTTCCCTTAATATCCCTTTCTTTTCTTTCGTTATTTGTATATAGGAAAGCCACCGACTTTTGGGTGTTGATTTTGTATCCTGCCACTCTACTATATGCGTCTATTGTTTCTAGGAGTTTTTTGGTAGAGAGTTTAGGGTTCTCTAGGTATAATATCATGTCATCTGCAAATAATGATAGCTTGACTTCTTCCTTGCCTATCTGGATGCCCTTGATGTCCTTTTTCTTCTCTGATTGCTATGGCAAGTACTTCCAGTACTATATTGAATAAAAGAGGTGAGAGTGGGCAACCTTTGTCTTGTCCCTGATCTCAGGGGGAAGGCTTTCAACTTTTCCCCATTTAGAATGATGCTCGCTGTGGGCTTTTGGTAGATGGCTGTAACTATCTTGAGGAAAGTCCCTTCAATTCCCATTTTCTGGAGGGTTTTAATCATGAACGGGTGCTGGATCTTGTCAAATGCTTTCTCTGCCTATTGATAGGATCATATGGTTTTTATTTTTTCTTTTATTGATATGATGTATTATGTTGATTGACTTGCGAATGTTGAACCATCCTTGCATTCCCGGGATGAATCCTACTTGGTCATGATGTATAATCTTCTTGATGAGTCTTTGGATTCTGTTTGCTAGTATTTTGTTGAAGATCTTAGCATCCGTGTTCATCAGGGATATTGGTCTGTAGTTTTCTTTCTTTGTGTTGTCTCTCCCTGCTTTGGGTATCAGGGTGATATGTGCCTCGGAGAAGCTGTTTGGGAGTGTTTCTGTTTCTTCTATTTCCTGGAAGAGCTTGAAAAGGACTGGCAGTAGGTCCTCCTTAAAGGTTTGGTAGAGTTCACTAGGGAATCCGTCTGGACCTGGGCTTTTGTGTTTGGGCAGACTTTTAATTACTGTTTCAATTTCCTCAATGGTGATAGGCTTATTCAGGTATTGGAGGTCTTCTTGTTTCAGCCGTGGGAGGTTATAGGACTTCAGGAATTTATCCATTTCTTCTAGATTCTCATGTTTCACGGCATACAGGCTCTCAAAGTAATCTCTGATGATCTTTTGGATTTCTGTGGTTTCTGTTGTGATGTCACCATTTTTATTTCTGATTCTGTTTATTTGGGTTCTCTCTTTCCCTGTCCTTACAAGTCTTGCCAATGGTTTGTCAATCTTGTTTATTTTTTCAAAAAAACCAGCTCTTGGTTTCATTAATCTTTTGATTGTTTTTTTTTTGGTTTCCAACTCATTGATTTCCCTCTCTAAGTTTTATTATTTCCTTTTTTCTGCCTGGGTTGGGCTCCTTTTGTTGGTCTTTTTCTAATGTCTTCAGCTGTGTAGTCAGGTTATTTATGTGGGCCCTTTCTTTGTTTCCTGATGAATGCTTGCAGAGCTATAAACTTCCCCTCTTAACACGGCTTTTGCCGTGTCCCACAAGTTCTTATAGTTGGTGTCTTCATTTTCATTTGTTTCCAGAAATCTTTGGATTTCCTGTTTGATTTCTTCTATGACCCATTTGTTGTTCAGGAGTGAGCTGTTCAGTTTCCAGGTGTTTGGTTTGACTCCCTGTTTCTGTGTACGGTTAACTTCCATTTTCAGTGCATCATGGTCTGAAAAGATAGCTGACACAATTTCTATCTTTTTTATTTTATTGAGGTATGCTTTGTGGCTCAGCATGTGGTCTATCTTGGAGAATGTTCCATGTGCACTAGAGAAAAATGTGTATTCAGCTTTTTTTGGCATGAAAAGCCCTGTATATATCCACTAGCTCTCTTTCTTCCATTTCTTCCTTCAGGGCCAATATTTCCTTGGTGAGTTTCAGTCTTGTTGATCTATCCATCGTTGATAGAGCAGTGTTGAAGTCTCCAACTATTATTGTGCTACTGTTAATGTCTTCTTTGAGGTCTCTTAGCAGTTGTTTTATGTATTTTGCTGGCCCCTCGTTGGGTGCATATATGTTTAGTAGTGTAATTTCTTCCTGGTGTACATACCCCTTAATTAATAAGAAATGGCCTTCGTTGTCCCTTCTAACCTTTTTCAGCCTGAAGTCTATATTATCTGATACTAATATGGCCACACCAGCCTTTTTTGGAGGAGTTGTTTGCATGGAGAATGGTCTTCCAACCTTTGACTTTGAGTCTGTGTTTGTTCTGATTATTCAGATGTTTCTTGTAGACAGCAGAATGTTGGGGTCTAATTTTTTTAATCCATTTTGTCACTCTGTGTCTCTTAATTGGTGCATTTAGACCATTGACATTGAGAGAGATTATTGTCATCGGATTTTGTGCCATCTTTCTGTTTGTGCTTGTTGTGCTTATGGGTTTGGTCGGATTACAGTAGACCCTTCAGTCCTTCTTTTAAAGTTGGTTTTGAGTCCATGAAGTTCCTGAGTTGTTGCTTATCCATGAAGTTGTGTATCTTTCCTTCATATCTGAATGTGAGTCTGGCCGGTAAAGAATTCTTGGTGAGGCCTGCAGTTCATTGAGCCTTTTCACAATATCCCACCATTGTTTTTGGCTCGGAGTGTTTCATCAGAGAAGTCTGCTGTAAATCTTAGAGATGTTCCTTTTGTATGTGATTTCCCTTCTTTGATCTTGCTGCTTTCAGTATTCTATCCCTATCTATAGTTTTTGTCATTTTAATTAAGATGTGTCTTGGAGTATTCTTGTTGGGGTTTTTTTAGCTGGTATCCTACGGGCCTCCTGGATCTTGAGGCAAGCGTTCTTTAGTTCCGGGAACTTCTCAGCAATGATGGCTTTGACAGTTTCTTCTTCATCAGGGTTTTCTTCTTGCCCTTCTGGGACCCCAATGATCCGTATGTTGTTTCTTCTGGCTTCATCCCGATTATCTCTTGTTGTCTGTCTCGTAATTGTGAGTCTTTTTTTTCTATCTTCTGGTGTTGTGTAGAGAATCTTTGGAACTCGCCTTCTTGAGATCACTAATTCTTTCTTCAGTAGCTATTATTCTGCTATGATGGCCTTCCACTGTGTTTTTCATTTCATTTACCCTCATTTTTAATATCTGTCATTTCCATTTGCATTTTCCTCACTTCTTCTCTCATGTCCTCTTGTATTTTATTGATTTTGCATTCCATTGCTTTTGAATTCCTTATGAATCCTTAACAATTCTTTCCGAAATTCCTTATCAGAGAGGTTATACAACTCATTGGTATTGCTTGGCTCATCTGGACTAGTGACTTCACTCACAGAGCTTGATGGAATTTTGCATTGCTTTACCATTATGACTATTGTAGGTTGCAAATGTGAGTTCTTGGGTGACTAGATAGTACAGTTAGTAGGTGTCTGGGCTGTTTGCAGAGTTTGGGTGGGTGGCAAGGATGTAGGACCAAAGGTTCACTGGTACCTCACGCAAGCTAGATAGTAAGAGGATCGCGTGGATGCGCTAGCGTTCCGCGCGGTTTTGAGTTTTGGGATGTGGGTGTAGGGTTCTGGGCCTGTCCCCTGGGGCTGATTGGGTCCACGGAGATGCAAGGATCACACACACACACACACACACACCTGTGGGGGAGGCTGCAATAGGTCCCGGAAGCACAGGGCCCAAGGGGTCGGGTGGAACCAAGGCTGTTTGCCTCAGTTCCCGTTGATTGAAGTTCTGACTGTTCCCTGGAGCTGATTGGGTCCGCGGAGACGCAAGATTCCACACACACACCTGTGGGGAGGCTGCAATCGGTCCCAGGAAATGCAGGGCCCAAGGGCATATTAGGTAAATATTCTACCACTGAGCCATATCCCTATTGGCACCTAAAATTTTATATATATATATATATATATATATATAAAATTTTTAGGACAGCTATATATATATACATACATATATATATATATATATATATATATATATATAGCTTTTTTTCTCAGGGGGTTCTCCTGGCTCTGCACTCAGGAATCACTCCTGGCGGTGCTCAGGGACCATATGGAATGCCGGGATTGAACCGGGCTGGCATGGGCCAGCCACGTGCAAGGGCAAACGCCCTACCCACTGGACCATCACTCTGGCCCCTAAAATAATATTTTAAAATGCTAGATTAAACAATTATATGTTGGGGCTGGGGAGAGAGCTCAAAGGGTTGAAGCACCATTGAACTGCCTTGCAGTTTAATCCCTCAGTACCATATGTCTCCCAGTGCCAAACCCTGCTGGGTGTGGTCCTGCCAGCCCTTGGCACAGATGGGTTCAAGCAACACCATATCCACCAAGTCTGAGCATTAATTGATCACTGTATCACTGTCTTCCGTCTCATCATTGATTTGCTCGAGCAGGCACCAGTAGCAGCTCCATACGTCCTGTCTCTTGCAAGTAGAGCCCCAAGGGCACCTGCTTGCTCCAGGAACATAAAGAGCCTCAAACCATTCCATCAGGTCATGGGAATGAGGTCTATAATTGTTATTGGTATTTGGCATATCAAATCACGGGTAGCTTGCCAGGCTCTGCCATGTGGGTAGCATACTCTTGTAGTCATCTCTAAATCCAGCGTTTATTGATGAACCGTGGGGCCATGGCGGCGCGCGAGCTAAGCTGTGATAGGCTGGTCTGCTGGGTGGAGTTCTGACAAGGGGAAGTCCGGATGTGGAAAATGGAGGCCCTCGTGGAGTGGGGTCGTCTGGCTTGTTGAGGCTCTTGCTGGGGTGGCGGGCCAGGGCTAGAACCGCCATCCTCCTCCCGTGCCTTGTGAGTGGCTGGACACAGGGAGAGCCAGTATCGGCTCTGCCCCCCTTGTTATGAACGCTATTGTTTATGCTAGTGAATCACTGTATCACTGTATCACTGTCTTCCCGTTCATCATCGATTTGCTCGAGCAGGCACCAGTAACATCTCCATATGACCTGTCTCATGCAAGTAGAGCCCAAGGACACCTGCTTGCCCATTTAGGAATTATATTCACTAGAATCAGCCTATCACAGCCTAATTCTAGTGAATATAATTCTAAATCATACTGATTGGAATTTAAAATGATAAATGATTGGATTTTTTTTTTTTTTTGGCGCTGCCAGGTATGGAACCCAGGTTCTCACACATGCAAGGCAAGTACTCTTCCAATGATTTACAGCCTTGGCCTAACGGCACTTAAAATTAATTTATTATTAATTTTTTGTTTTTTTTGGGCCAAAAGCAAACTTGGCAGTTCTCAGGGCTTACTCCTGGCTCTGCTTAGAACACTCCTCCTGGTGGGGCTCAGAGGGACCACATGGGATGCCAGGGATCGAACCTGGTGGGCACGGATACGGAAAGTGCCCTGTCTGCTGTGCCCTCTCTCTGGTCCCAGAAACAAAACTTTAATAAAAAAAATTTCTGGTTTTACAAAGCACATTTAGAAGACAACACTTTATCAAATTGTAGGCAATCAATAACTTTTATTTCTTTTCTTCCCCCAAAGTTTCAAAAGGCTTTACTCACACTTGTTCTGGTATACAATCTAGAAACAGGAAAACTCCAGACTTTTTGTTTTTTTAAACCCCCAGACTTTAGGCTTCTAACTGGGCCCTGGCCGTGTGTAGGTTTAGAATCCTATGCCGAGATGGCCACTCCTAAGGCCCAACGGGGAAGAAAAGGAGAGAAGGAGAGGAGAGACAGCGAGCAAAGAGGAAGACGGTAACTTTATTTCTCAGAAAACCCAACTCATTTTTCTCTCACTCTTTTTTAAGTATTGCTTGGAGGCTTCCCACCCAAATTAGATGATGGGCACTTCTCAAGGGCCACATTTTTAGTGGTGCCTTTTCAGTTGATCCCTGTTTAAATAACAGCTGAGACACTTGAGTTCCCTGTCCCTTCTTTGCTTGGCACTTCAAGAGCTACCTGACTCAGGGCCCAGCCTGCCTACTCACTGTAGAGAATTCCTGTGAGGATAGGAATGTTAGTTTCTCTCCACTGTATTCTCAAAGTCCTCAAAGTCTAGGTTAATACCTAACAGTATTTTTTAGATTTTTCACTAAAAATTAATGTTAACAAAGGATAAAGAAGTTCATCTAGGATTATTTTGTTAATGAGAAAACACTGTTACCTCGAGAGTTGTGCTTTTAACCCTATTAGACCACACCTGTACCAGGGATACAGCTGTCACTGTGACCTGATATACCATAGAAATAATATTTACTTTTATTGCATGTGATTCTCATGTTTCCTTTTTTCCTCTTTTGTTTCCTTTTTACTCTATTTCATTGAAAACAAAAACAGTCTGACCAACTTAATTGGTTTCATAACTCACTGGAAAACACTAATCTAAACTACTTTTGCTTATTAAACATTTGACTGGTTGAAATAAAGAATGATTCCATTACGGCATTATAAGTATGCCCTGAAAGTTCCATTATAGAGATGTTGATTGCTGAAAATAAAAGCAATGCAGCTCAGTGAGCTTATCTTATTTTATATGTTTGTTAGGACAAAATATCATTTTCTTCTAAACAATTTTATTTATTCAAAGTCATTCATAAGAGAGTTTTTTTGTGCTCTAAATCACATAACTATATATTTGTGAAAATCATTTTGAGAGTACATTTAAGGGGGAGATTAAAAATTACAAAGTCAGAAAACAAAATGGACCAGAGAGATAGGTCAGCGGGTAAGACACTTACTTCCCTTGGATACAGTTGACCTGGGATTAATCCCTGGCACCCTATGTGGTTCTGAGCCCTGCCAGGAGTGATTCCTAAGTGCAGAGACAGGAAAAAGCCCTGTGCACATCCAGGTGTGACCCAACCCCCCGCTCCCACTTTCCCCTAAAATGGCTATTATGCCAAGATCCCCGCAACCCCATGCCCCCCTGAGCACCACTTGTATAGTAAACTTCAAGTCACATGTCACCCCACTGATGCCAGAGCACCAGCAGATACCTCACTGCCAACTACACAGGACAGACTCTGCTGGCAATGACTCTGGGCCTCTTCACTTTGCCAAACATGACCCAATATTAAAAATGTATCATATTGGAAGTGCCAAGCTAGATGAAAAGTGTTTTTGGTAATGAATGATTAAAATGAATTTGTAGGGCATTACATTCCTTTTGATATTTTAAATCTCTTTCTCATTTTCTGATAAGTTAGGACTTTAATTAGGAAATTTTAGGACGAACTGGTAGGAGATTATACATAACATATAATTAATTTTTTTTTCAAGAGTGGAAAACAATTGTGTCATAGTAATGATGGTGTAATGCTGATTATTGCCCAAAAGGAAATGTTCCAGGCAGAAAGCATTTGCAGCAATATATATGAAAGAGGAAATGCAGATGACTAACATATGGGAAGCTATTTCACCCACTAAAGGATTAAAAAGAAGTGAAGAAATTAAATCTATCAAAATATAAGATAAAAAATTCTTATCCATTTTGGGACTAGATGGGGAGTGAGGTCACATCTAGAGGTACTTAGGACATGTATTGGCCCTGTGCTTAGAAAAATAATTTTCAATGTACTTTTTAAATGTTTGTTAAAATGCTTCCACCTCTAAGAATCTATCCTCATGGATCATCTGGAATTAGGAAAATAATTTTTATATAGTTAGCAATCAAATTACTGTTTTTTATTTATTTATTTATTTATCTATTTATTTATTTATTTATTTGTTTTTTTGCTTTTTTTGGGTCACACCCGGCGATGCTCAGGAGTTACTCCTGGCTCTTTGGTAAGGAATTACTCCTGGCAGCACTCAGGGGACCATATGGGATATGGGGATTGAACTCGGGTTGGCCACATGCGAGGCAAATGTCCTAACTGCTGTGCTATTGCTCTGGCCCCCAAACTATTGTTTATAGTAACAAAAATTCCTGAGAACTTAGGTTTAAGATAGAGAAAAGAAATAGAGCTATAAACTTTTGTTAAATCTACACTTATCCAATCACATTTCCCTCTGCATACATAAGCATATATTTTTTGTTCCTTCAAAATGGGATAATCATGGTAAAATTTTTAATTTACTAATATCTTGTCATCACATTTTATGCTAATATAGTTCTACCACATTATTTGTTTAATTACTGTGAGTTACAAAATTACCAAGTTATTTGTGATTGTGCTTCAGGCACACAATGTATCTCATTGTTTTTAATAGTAGATACATTTTGCATTATGTCTATTATATTATAATTAATGTTATGTTATTAATACATATTAATTAATGCATATTAACTAATTAATGCATTATGTCATAATATATTTAACCAATCATCAATATTTTATATTTGTTATTGAGTTACACCAGTGCTGCTTAAAGCTTACTTCAGCTCTGTGGTTAGGGATCACTCCTGGTGGTGCTCAAGGGACTACATGGGATGCTGAGGATCAAACCCAAGTTGACCACATGCAAAGCAAATGCCCTACCCACTGTACTATCTCTCTAGCCCATCTTTGATATTTATAAGCAATGTTTGCAAACTGTAGGTCAAAACATCCAGTAGACCTTGGAAATAAATGTAAGGAGCATGGTTTTCAGTTATATTTATCAAATTTTAAGCATTCACTTGATCAATTGATCACTTGACATCCCGTTATTTGTCGATTTGCTCAAGCGGCGCCAGTAATATTTCCATTTGACCCTATCACATGCCAGTGTAGCCCAATGGCATCTGGTTGCTTCAGGAATACAAAGAGCCTCAAACCATTCGTTCAGGGTCTTGACAAAGAAGTCTGACCATCTTGTAGGTGGGTGGCCACGTGATCTTTTGACATCCCGTGGGATCCAGTCAATAACTGGCCCTAGTCCAGCGGTCATCTCCAAATTGCATTACATGACCAGCCCATCTGATTTTCGATGCTTTGGCAAATGAGACAGCGTCTGGAACAGCGATGGAGGTCGGAGCTCCGATTCCTTCTTTCACTTGAGTGAGGCGTGATATTCCAAGCATAGCTCTTTCGATTCCTCTTTGGGAGACCCGAATAGCATTCTCATCTCTTGCTTTCGTAGGGCCCAGATCTCTGAGGCGTATGTTAATGCAGGGAGAACGGTGGAGTTGAAGAGATGTGCCCGAGCTGGGAAGTTCTTTGTCTTTTTTAGCTGTTTCTTCTATGCTTTTGAAGGCATTCCATGCCGCTCTCTTCCTCCTGCACAGCTCAGGTTTTAGGTCATTCATGATGTTGACTTCTCAACCTAGGTACACATAACTGCTGCATTCAGAGATGTTTGTTCCATTGAGAGTGAATGGGGACTCTGGAACTAGTTCATTTTTCATGAACATAGTTTTGCTGAGATTCAGCTGTAGACCTATCTTTCCACATTCTTGGTCGAAGTCAGCCAGCATTTGTGCCGCTTGGGTAATGTTTGGTGTTATTAGAACGATGTCATTAGCGAAGCGGAGGTGGTGTAGTTGCGACCGTCTATCTTCACTCCCATTCCTTCCCATTCTAATTGTCGCATGATGTTCTTTGAGGGTGGCACTGAAGAGTTTTGGTGAAATGATATCACCTTGCCGAACCCTCTTTTGACATTGATGATCACTTTTTTGTAGAATGGTGAGATCCTGGTGGTGAATCCGTAATAGAGCTCACGAAGGATCTTGATGCATTGGGTTTGAAAGCCCTGTTAGGCTAGGGCTTCTATGACTGCTTCAGTCTCCACAGAATCAAAGGCTTTCTTTAAATCAATGAATGTGAGACAGGGGGCATCCTGAACTCCCTACAAACTTCAATGAGCTTGGTTACCGTGTAGATATGGTCGATTGTGCTGAATCCTTTCGGAAGCCAGCTTGCTCGCATGTTGCCCCTTCATCTTATGTTCTGCCAATCCTGTTCAGGATGACTTGGAGTGAACAGCTTGTAGATGACAGACAACAGGCAGATGGGGTGACAGTTGCCAATGTTGTGGATGTCTCCCTTGAACAGTAGAACTGTCCTGCTGGTTTTCCAAATGGGAGGGCACCTTGCATTCGGACTGGTAGCGTGTGAAGAGCCGAGCCAGTGTATTGATGAGTACTGAAGGCAGACTCTTCAGGTGTTCGGGTCTGACTTTGTCTGGGCCTGGTGCTGTTCCCTTCTTTGCTGACGAAATGGCATGTTGGATTTCAGAAGGGAGAACGTTGGGAATGATATATCCATCCTGTGGAATTTGGTATGTGGGCAGGTGGACGTGGCTATCAAAGAGATCTGAGTAGAAGTCATGCATAATCTTCTCCATTGCCTTTCTGGAAGATGTGATAGATCCATTAGGACGTTGGAGGGCAGTCATCTTGGTCTTATAGTTTAAGCATTATACTCTCATAATATGTATCCTCAATAATTGAGAATATAGGGGCCAGGAAGGTGGCTCAAAGGGCTGTTTCATATTTGGGAACCCCTAGCTTAATCCCCAGCATTGTATGGTCCTCCCAAGCACTGAAGAGAACGCCACCCCCTCCCCCTCAGTAACTGCCAGGAATAATACAAAAACAAAAATTTAATAGGACAGCCTCTATGATTATAATCTTCTGCTATTCTAAATTATATTAGTGTGACATAAAAGCCAAGAAAAAGTAAATAAATTATATTGTCATCCTTGTGTGTGTGTGTGTGTGTGTGTGTGTGTGTGTTTGCCGCATGCGCATTTAGGACACACCCAGCAGAGTTTAGAGCTTAGGAATTACTGATGTGCTGGAGCCCTTTGAGATAACTCAGGCCCTATATTGCTGTAGTTATACATTTACTCTAAAAAGTTGGTGCTTAATTTTGACTAAGTACAATATTGGGGCCAGACAGGTAGTACAGAGGTTGGGCACTTGCCTTACACAGCTGACCTGGGTTTGATCCCCAGAACCACATAAAGTTCCCCAAGCCAGGAGTGATCCATGAGTACAGAGCTTGGAAAACAAAAACTGTTTTGAAATTTTTGCATTAAATTTATAAATATAAAGCACATAAAAGTAAGTTGGGAATTGATCCTTTTTAACAAATATTTTTATCCAGAAATGAAGTATGCCTCTTCATTTTCTTTTATCTAAACAATGTTATGGAGGATTCTTCATATAAGCCTTCATATTAAGTTTGTGTTGGGAATTTAGTTTTGCTTTTCCAAACACATTTCCATTATTTGTTTTTCAACTGAGCACAACCACCTGTAGGAAAGGCAGAAATGTTTCTACACTTTTTTATAACTGAGCTTAAGGACGTTTAAAAATATTTCCCACCAGGCATATGTGTGTGAGAACCACACAACGTAATTGAAAAGTTTCCCTTTATCCCTCCTCCTTTCTCAGTCACATTTTATTTGAGTCATTTTCCATTAGGTTAAATATAAGTGCCTGGCCAGTTCAAAAGAAAAATAAAGAGTGTAAGGACATCGGTATGACCGTGCCTTCCTAAAAGAGCAGGGTGAATTTCAAGTAAACGCTATAAAACAAAGAATAACAGGACCGCCAGCAGTGCTGTCCCACCAGGCCCTGTTGCGTCCAGCAGCTGCACAGCCTGAAGCCCCTGTTCTCCCGTAACAGGAAGAACATAAAGAAGCTCTTGTATAGGTAAACCCTCTCCCTGCATTTGGGCAGGATTTACCACACACATCCGAATGTGCTATTATTATCCCGCTTACAAACAAAACTGGAGAAGTTCAATACTTCCATTCACTGGTTCAGTTGATCATCTACTCCCCACTAGATCCTCTTCCAGGGCTGTGAACGGAAGTCCCCACCCTGGGAAAGCTCATTTTAATGGGGCAGACATGCACGAAGCAAATAATGTACCTAGTTTAAGATCAAACAACAGCAGAGCCGGAGGGCTTGACCTGGACTATAGGATTCTATCTGGAGAAAAGATTGTCTACCACCTCCGGAAAACCTCGAAGATGGCACGATCTGAGGGGCTATTCCTTTCAGGGTGCCATCTCATTCCATAGGTTCCCCTGGGAATGAGACCTGTGTCCCTGAGACAGTAGTGTTCCCCCACCTCCAAGCTCTCTTCCTTTCTCCTCTTTTCCTTCTTCCTTCCTTCCTTCCTTCCTTCCCTTCCTTCCTTCCTTCCTTCCTTCCTTCCTTCCTTCCTTCCTTCCTTCCTTCCTTCCTTCCTTCCTTCCTTCCTTCCTTCCTTCCTTCCTTCCTTCCTTCCTTCCTTCCTTCCTTCCTTCCCTTCCTTCCTTCCTTCCTTCCTTCCTTCCTCCTTCCTTCCTCCCTCCCTCCCTCCCTTCCCTCCTCCCTTCCTCCCTCCCTTCCTTCTCCTCCCTCCCCCCCCTCCCTCCCATCTCTCCCGCCTTTCCCCCTCCCTCTCCCCCCTCCCTTCCTCCCTCCCTCCCTCTCTTCCTTCCTCCCTCCCTCCTTCCTCCCTCCCTTCCTCCCTTCCTCCCTTCCTCCCTTCCTCTCTCCCTTCCTCCCTTCCTCCCTTCCTCCTTCCTCCTCCTCCCTTCCTTCCTCCCTCCACCTCCCTCCCATCTCTCTCCCCCTTTCCCCCTCTCCTCCCTCCCTCCCTCCCTCCCTCCCTCCCTTCCTTCCTTCCTTCCTCCCTCCCTCCCTCCCTTCCTTCCTTCCTTCCTTCCTCTCCTTCCTTCCATCCTTCCTTCCTTCCTTCCTTCCTTCCTTCCTTCCTTCCTTCCTTCCTTCCTTCCTTCCTTCCTTCCTTCCTTCCTTCCTTCCTTCCTTCCTTCCTTCCTTCCTTCCTTCCTTCCTTCCTTCCTTCCTTTTTGTGCCACAGCCAGGAGCTTAGACCTTAATCCTGACCTTTGTGCTCAGTGAACCATATGTGGTTCCAGGGATCTAACTTGGGGTTGCAAGTGCTTACCCACTGTACTAGCTCTTCAGCCTGCTCAGATCCCTTTCAAGCCATGCTATGTTCAAATTAGGTCACCTTTCCTTAGCCTACATCCACCTACCCACCAGAGTTCCTGCCTTACTATCTATAACTAGTATAAACACTTTTTCAAACAAAGCTGTTAGAGAGTGATAAGGGCTAACTTATTTTGCAGAATCCCCAAATGAGACTAATATCTAATTTTCACATATATACTGGAACAGTGTGCAGAAAAAGTGTTGAGAGGCAAAAACTTTCAGTGTCATTCAAGCAGTACATAGCAGTAGCGCAATTAGTTAGGCTATCATTTGTTGCTATGTGAAATAACACTACTAATTCCATTTCCTGATCCCTGATATTCTTTTTTATGTTGTTGTTTTGTTTGGGGTTAGACTCAGTGGTGCTTAGAGCTTACTCCTGCCTCTGTAAGTAGGGATCACTCCAGGAGGGTTTCATATGGATTGTACCTGGGTTGAATCACGCCTCACTCACTGCACTATATTACCCACTAAAGTATGTGTCTGGCTCATGTTGTTTTGGTAACTAAAAGGCTCTTTTTTGCCTTTTGATCGATGTTTGATTAATAGAACTTAGGTTTAGATATCCAGAATAGTCTTTATTTAATACTTTTAAAGATGTGTTTAGTTTGAGTTTTGGGCCACACCTCTGTGCAGGCTGAAAGTGGGGGGTTGGGGAATGTCACTCCTGACAGTGCTCAGGGACCATGCAGAACTGGGGTTCAAACCCAGACCTCCTACATGCAAAGCATCTGTTTCAACCAGCTGAGCTATCTCCCAGGCCCCTGAGTTTTTTTTATGAAAGTATTTTGGCTGTTTTATTCCTTTGAAAAAATCTGTGGTGTTATAGAGGCTTTTTATCTTAATCCAGGGTTTATTAGAGAACCCCATAAAATCTTAGGGAAGATTTAACTTGCTTTTATTCAGCATTACTGATGGAATAAATAACAAAAGAAAATATTTTGTCTGCAATCAATTTAGTTTCATATCAGATAAGGTTCATTATTTGGAAATAGTTTCCGATGTTTAGTCATCATTAAAAATAATTTTGGTGGCTAGAGAGATAGTCCATGGGTAGGGTGTTTGTCTTGTCCCCAGTCAACCTAGTTGGATCCCTGGTATCCCCTTATTGTCCTCCAAGCACCACCAGGGAGTAATCTCAGAGCACAGAGCCACTGAGCACTGCTGGGTATGGCTCCAAACCAGATATATATATATATATATATATATATATAAACACATACATATATATACACATATACATATATATATATATACACACATATATATAAGCTGTTTGCAGCCCGGCTTACACAGCCACTTGTGGCCGCGCAGTTCATCAATAAATGCTCGAGTTTTGAGGTGACTACAAGATAATCCCACCCGCATGGCAGAGCCTGGCAAGCCACCTGTGTCGTATTTGATATGCCAAATACCAGTAACAATTATAGATCTCATTCCCATAACTTGATGGAATGGTTTGAGGCTCTTTATGTTCCTGAAATGGGCTGATGCCCTTGGGCTATCTCACATGTGACAGGACATATTGAGATGTTACTGGTGTCCGCTCGAGTAATCGATGATCTATGGTAAATCAAGTGATCAAGTGAGATATATATATATATGTATGTATGTATCTATTTATATATATGTATATCACTGTATCACTGTCTTCCTGTATATCATCAATTTGCTCTAGCGGGCACCAGTAGCATCACAATACGTCCTGTCACATATATATGTATAATAATATGTAGAGTTCTGTTGTTGGTCTATTTTTGACCCTGTTGATTCTGGATCTGTGAAAATGAGAAAGGAAACCCAAAGGGAAAGAACCACTGCCCCCTGCAGCCTTTCTGCTGGCACAGGCAGGCTCTGGTGTCACCCTCTGAACTCTCTGTAATCACAGTGCAGTTTGGGCAAACAGGGTGAGCATACTTGCCAGGGAGAACTCTACACATCTCTAAACCAGTTTTAGTACATCACGTGAAATCCTTGCAAAGACAAGGACCTTTTTTATTGACAAAGGGAGCAGTGACTTGAGACAAGCAACTCTCTTGTCCTCCAAAACAAGAAAGGGAATCTGTTCCACATTTCAGTGCAGAGTAAGAAGAATGAAACCGCATATTGTCTGCTATTTCTCCTCTATTGTGTGAATGCTTTCTTTCCAGCGGGTGAAAGTTATGGATGTAAAGTAGATTATTTCTGCAACTGACCTGGAAAAATAGAGGGATTCTTACATTGTTTGGGGTCAAGCATTATATTACTGTCCAAACTGAAAGTATTGACTTACCTATTCTTGGGATTTTTTTTTTATTCTTGGGAATTTGAGATTTAAAAAAGAAACTGGAGAATGGCTTTCTTCCTTTCATACATTCCTGGATGGGCTGTTAGGTATTCATCTCATAAAAGGGATCACGAAAGACCATTCTGTGTGCTGGGCTGTGTGTAAGTACATAAATAAAACAGGCCCCATCCTTGCATTTTGTAAGAGAGACAGGCAGGTAAACAACTAACTACAAAAGCACGGAAACTCATGCCCTTTCCCAGAATAGCTGGCAGGCCGGGCACTCCCTCAGTCAGAGACTCAGGGCTAGCAAAGAAAAAGAAGATACACACTGAAGCCCAACAAAGCCCTGATTTAAAATCTTTGCTGATGTCAACCAATACCACACAAAGATGTAGATAGTTAACCACTGATCACCTATTTTCATGGGTTGCCAAAAACCATAAAGAAGGTGCTTTGTTTTTGTTTGATATATTTTATCTTATTTTATGGCCTGGTGGTGTTCAGTGCTTATACTTGGTTCTGTGCTTAGGAATCACTCCTGGAATGACTTAAGAAACTGTGGGGATAGGGGTCAAATGCAGGTTGGCTGTGCATGGGTCAAGTACCCTAACCCTCATACCATCTCTTCACCCTAAGTAGGGTGCTTGTGGCTAGAATGGAGGAGAGAATTCTGAAGTAGGCAACTTCTGTGTTAATAGAGACCTTCTTGGAGCCAGAGAGGTAATACAGAGAGCAGGGCGCTTAGCTTGCACGGTCTGACCCAAGTTCTATTTATGGCACCCCATATGATCCCCTGCACCCCACAAGGAGTAAACCCTGAGTGCAGAGCCAGGGAGTAAGCCCTGAGAAATTCTGGGTGTGGCATGATATAAGAATAAGAATCACTGTATCACTGTCTTTCCGTTCATCATCGATTTGCTCAAGCGGGCCCCAGTAACATCTCCATATGTCCTGTCTCATGCTAGTAGACATCTGCTTGCTCCAGGAACATAAAGAGCCTCAAACCATTCCATCAGATCATGGGAATGAGATCTATAATTCTTACTGGTATTGGCATATCAAATACGACACGGGAGGCTTGCCAGGCTCTGCTGTGAGTGTGGCATACTCTTGTAATCATCTCTGATCTCCAGCATTTATTGATGAACCAAGTGGCGGAAGGCTGTGATACGCTCTTTGCTGGGTGGAAGAGCAGCAGATTGTTTTTTCTTTAATAATAATAATAATAATAATAATAATAATAATAATAATAATGATGATGATGATGATGAGGAAGAGGAGGAGGAAGAAGAAGAAGAAGAAGAAAAAAAAAGAAGAAAAAGAAGAAAAGAAGAAGAAGAAGAAGAAGAAAAAGAAGAAGAAAAGAATAAGAATAAAAAGAAGCTACAGACCAGACCCACAGCTTGACCCATGTGGAGTGGCCCATGGCAGTGCGGTAAAAGCTCGGCCCCTGGCTGAGAGCAACAGAGCTCCTAGGGCCAGCAGACACGTGGGGGAGGATGCACCAGCCAGACTTGGGTTGGGAATGGGGCCCCCCTCCCCCACATCCCCTCCGTCTCCATGCCACAGCAGGCCTGGCCACGAGCAGGCAGCCACCACAACCAGCAAAGCCGGATAAGCTACAGACCAGACCCACAGCTGTGTAGGCGCAGGGCCGCTCTGTGGCTGTGTGACAGACTTAGATAATAATCAAGCTTAGGACCAGGTCCTTCCCAGGATCTTGCACATATATACACGGTAATGATCATTGTAGGTAACAAACTGGGGTGGCTGATGGGGAATGGGGAATGGTAATATCGGACTAGAACTCACCATTAAATGTACACATAGAGATTTACATGTTAACCGTAAATATCTGTAGGGCAAGCCACAATGTGTAAAGAGAGAGAGAGAGAGAGAAAACACAGAGACAGAGATGGGGAGAGAGAGAGAAAGAGAGAGAAACAAAGGGGCCTGTTATAAAGGCAGGCTGGGGGTGAATAGGAGGGAGTGTTATGAGAATGGGGCACTGGTGGAGGGGTGGGTGCTGGAACACTGTATGACGGAGACCCAATTATGAACATCTTTGTAATTGTATATCTCACAGTGGTATAATAAAATAATGATTATGATGATGATGATAATAATAATAATAATAATAGAGGACTTTCTGGGCATGTACTATATTTTCGTTCATTCATCCTTTGGTCTTGAAGAGAATCCAGGATCCCTGCTGTCTAAGAACCAAGTGGATCCGCCACAAGTACCAGCTAATAATTTACTGAGTGCCAACTAAGTGTGTTTCAACTTCTCCATCACTTCCTCAGAGTCTCTTTCTAACAGATAGTCCTTGAAGATGTGGCCACTGAAGCTTTCACGTCAGTTCTTCACTTGCTGGATCCTTTCTAAGCCCTATCAGGGATCCTAGAGATCATGCTGTGTTTTTTGTTAATGTTGCAGCAGTGAAGTCTTTTAAACACAATCATTTCTAATGCAAGGCTGCTTAGGACCTGAAGGATACCAGTGATGCTCAGGGAGTACTACTCAGGAGACCCTACAAAGTACCAGGATGAGAATCATTGCCAAGGCTAGAGCCTTATGCAAGCTGTAGTCTCTGTACTGTCTCTCCGACCCGTAGGCTAGTCTTCTTTATTCAAACTGTCCTTGAAGGATTCCCTACATAGGAGGCACTAGAAGGTGTGAAGTCAACGTTAGTCTGAGTACATATTTTCCAAAGTTTTCATGGTTGGGCCAGAGTGATAATATAGCAGGTAGTGCATTTGCCTTTGCACGGCCAACCTGGGTTTGATCCCCAGCATCAAATATGGCAACCCCCAGCACTGCTAAGTGAATTTCCTGAGTAGAACCAGGAGTAATTCCTGAGCATAGCTGAATGTGCAATCCCTCCACACATACACACAATGTTTCCAGTATTTTATTGCTTTGTATTTGGATTTTGGAAGTCCATAACCAGCCCAAAACAGTAACAATGATGGGCCTCATTCCCAATGAATGAAGACGTTACTGGTGCCCGCTTGAGCAAATCGATGAACAACGGGAAGACAAGTAATAAGTGACAAGAGACACCCAGTGGTGCTCAGGGTCTACTCCTGGCTCTGTGCTCAAGGATCACTCCTGCTGGTGCACAGGAGACCATATGTAGTGTTGGGATCCAATGCAGTCTAGCTGTATGCAAGGCAAGCAAACCACCTGCTGTTCTATCTGGTCCCAAAGCCTCTAGTTATTGTATGACAAGAAATTACTCAAGTTTTCTTGAGTGTAACCATAAGCCCAAAAGGTCACATAATTCTGAGAAATAAAAACTGTGAAGCTGAAAGAAACTTTAAAAATGTATTGCTCATAAGGAAAATATTGGGAGTCTAATATTTTTAGGAGAAAGTTCAAAATGTCTTTCTAGTCTTCTAATAAAAACTATATTGCTAAACATTATTAGATGTGGAGTTATTAAAAATATGCACCTCTAAATCAAGAAGACAAAGGTATTGTAGAAGTCTGCCCAGGGAGTTAAGTAATATATAAATACTGCACTATTGTTCTGTTAAGAGGGTCCATACCTAGTGGTGCTGTGGTTCCGTGGGGTCACCCCTGGTAAAGTTTGTCAGGGCTTCCTGGCAATCAGTGCCAGCAGGTCTCAGGGACCACAGGGGGCCACACTCACTGGTGCCTAGGGGACCATGCGGTGCTGGAACTGAACTCACACTCTCGCACTGAGTTAGGCCACCAGCCCTCACCTTATTTATTTGCTTGTTTGCTTATTCTTGGGTGGGGGATTTGTTAACTTATTTAAAATTTAGTTTCTCATTTTTTAATTTCTCACTTTTGAATAAACCTTCATGTGTGTACGAAGTTTTGTTTTTATGATTTCATGCATTTACACCCCCACCTTTGTAAGCTTCAGCTTCCAGTTTGATGCCATCCGCTCTCAAGGAATCACATGAGTCGCTCTCACACGCGTCACCTCATGGCCAGAGAAGAGGGACTGATGCTCCCTAAGCCCCTTACCAGCCGAGGCTCCCAGCGCAACTCCGCAAGCGCGGTGATTAACAACTCACCTGAGCGGACCCTGCAGCAGTACAACTAGGCCATGTGGTTGATACTCAAAGCCACGTGATCAGACCAGCGCCACCTACCCAGACACCCCTGCCCACTTCCTTGCCCTTGCCCTCTTGGGCTCCCATCCTTCTTCCCACGTGCATCCAAATCCCCTCTCCAGCAGGGGTGTATTTACTGCCCTGCTCTCCAGGTTATAATGTCCCGAGGGTCGATGTTTGATCTGCTGTGCTCCTGATCCATATTCCTAGCGGTGCGTGTCCGGTAACAACAGAGTGAACAGAACCCGTGTTGAGGAACTATCTGAAACCCAGCCACTTTGCAGACACTTTCCATCCCCTTGGGGATCTGAGAGGTAGAAATGGTCTCTTGGCACTTTACAAAGAGAGATGAAGACAGTACTTGAGTCAAGTGGCTTCCTCAAAGGCACGCCACCTCCTAGAGGTGCCTCCTATAGACAATGCTGGGGCTGCCACTGGCTTGGGCTTCCGGGAGGGAACCCCACATTTCTCTGTGCTCCCCTCTTCCAAGCACTGGCATGGGTCCCATGTGTGGTGGAGGGGACATGTGTCCCTAGAGAATGACTTAGCCAATCCTCAGGCCCCAACCTGAGGCTTGTTCCTTGCACAGCTCCTTTCTTTCTCCTTTCCACTGCCTTCCAGTGTTCCTGAAACAGTAGGCAGGAGCATGCTCTCCTTGAGTCGGTCATGCTGGGCCTGGACCCAATGTGGTCAGCCTCGGAGCAAGGAAGTTTCTCTCTGCCTGTGCCTGTTCCTGCCTGGGCCTATACCCACACGAGCCCCCTCCCTGGGATAGGTGGGAGAAGGTGTCTCAAGGGGACACCCTTTTCTCCCCAGGACCAACAAGATATAAGCATCATATCTGATTCTGAAACCAGTGTTATTTACTCCTCATTATTTTTAAATTTTCTAATTGAGCTCTAATGAACCTACATTGTGCAAATCTAAGCTGTGCAACCTGTTGGTGTATCCACTCATGAACTGCAGTATGATAATCACCAGAGCATGAGTCAACACCTTTATCATGTCACATAATGGTCTTTGTGCTGTTTTGGTGTATGGTAAGAACAATTAAGATCTAGCCTCTTAGCAACTTTCACATTCATAATACACTATCATTGTGATAATCACTCTGCTGTAGATCTTCAGAACTTATTTATCTGCTAGTTGCAAGTTTGCTCCCCAGTCGTCCTCTCCCAACTGCCCCGTCCTCAGTCCTTGGCAACCACCAAGTCTGTTCTCTGCTTTCATGAGTTCAGCTTTTTAAAGAGTCTACATCTAAATGAGATCATACATTTGTTTTCTCTGTCTGATTTATCTTTTTATTTGTTTGCTTTGCGGCTACACCCAGTGGTGCTCACAGGCTACTTCTGGCTCAGAGCTTGGAGTTCATTTCCTATGTGCTCAGGGGACTGCACCCAGGAATCCTGTGTTCCAGGATGTGTTCCAGCCCATGGAGACAATCTCCAGCCCAGTTGATTTATCTTACTTACTACAATGTACTCAAATTCCATCAATGTCTCAACTGGTAGAATTTCCATAATGTCTATAATACTCCATTGCTTAAAGGTGGAAGAAATAGTACAGCGGGTAAGGCACTTGCCTTGCATGCAGTTGGCCTGGGTTCAGTCCCCTGCATTATATATGATCTCTAGAGCACTACCAGGAGTTATTTCTAAGCACGGACCTAGGAGTAAACCCTGACCACCTCTGGATGTGGTCCTAAAACCATAACCAAAACAATAGAACAAAACATTTTTCCTTTATTGGGGCCAGCAAGATACTACAGTGAGTATGGTGCCTGCCTTGCACCCGACCAACCCAGGTTCAATCCCAATATGGTGCCCTGAGTCCTATTATAATGATTCCAGAGCACAGAGCCAGAAGTAAACCCTGAGCACTGCTGAGTGTGACTCTAACAACTTCTTCCCTCTCCTCTTTCTCCCCCCAAATTTCTGTTGTAGGAGCTGGAGAGATAGTTGAGTAGGTTAGGAACATGCCTTGCATGGGATCAACTGGGGTTCAATCCCTGGTACCCCTGAGCCCCACCAGGAGTAACCCCTAAGAACAGACCCAGGAGTAAGCCCTAAGCACTGCTAGGTATGCCTCTTCCCTACCAAAGAAACCCCCCAATTTTCCCCCATTGTCTATATTCCACATTTATTTATCCCTTCATCTTTTAAAGAACTCTTAGGTTACTTTCATATCTTGGCTGCTGGGACTCATGCTGCAATGAGCATAGTTGTACATCTCTCTCTCTCTTTCTCTCTCTCTCTCTGAGATATTTACCTCAGTTCCTTCAGACATGTACCCAGAATGGGAGTGCTAGGCGATTGATTTTCAGTCTTTGGAGACCCTGATGCACTGCTTTCCACAATGTCTATGCCATTTTACATATTCCCAACAGTTTAAATAGATTCCTTTGTTCAATATCCTTAATAACATTGTCTCTTGTCTTTCTGATAGTAGACAATCTAATAGGCATAAGATACAACTCATTGTTATTCTGATTTTCATGATTTTCGTTTCCCTATTGATTAGTGATACTGAGCATCTTTGCAAATATTTATTGGTCACTTGGGTTTTTTAACAAAGGACTAGTCAGTCCTTTATTCATTCATAATTAATTTTTAATTTAATTAAATTATTAATTTTAATTAAATTATTCACTTGTTTTATTTTCTTATTTGTTTTGAATATTAACCTTTATCAGATATATGGTTTGTAAATATTTTCTCCCAATTCTGTAGGTTGCCTTTTCAATGTATCAAATATTTCGCTGCACAGACACTCTTTAGTTTAATGTCATCCCATCTATTCTTTCTTTCTATCTATCTATCTATCTATCTATCTATCTATCTATCTATCTATCTATCTATCTATCTATCTATCTATCTATCTATCTATCTATCTATCTATCTATCTATCTATCTATCTATCTATCTATCTATCTATCTATCTATCTATCTATCTATCTATCTATATCTATCTATCTATCTATCTATCTATCTATCTATCTATCTATCTATCTATCTATCTATCTATCTATCTATCTATCTATCTATCTATCTATCTATCTATCTATCTATCTACCTACCTACCTACCTACCTACCTACCTACCTACCTACCTACCTATCTATCTATCTATCTATCTATCTATCTATCTATCTATCTATCTATCTATCTATCTATCTATCTATCTATCTATCATCTATCTATCTATCTATCTATCTATCTATCTATCTATCTATCTATCTATCTATCTATCTATCTATCTATCTATCTATCTATCTATCTATCTATCTATCTATCTATCTATCTATCTATCTATCTATCTATCTATCTATCTATCTATCTATCTATCTATCTATCTTTTTGTGTCACACCCAGCGATGCTCAGGGGTTACTCCTGGCTCTATGCTCAGGAATCACTCCTGGTACTGCATGGGGGACCATATGGGATGCTGGGGATCGAACCTGGGTTGGTTGCATGCAAGGCAAATGTCCTACCCACTGGACTATCGCTCCAGCCCCTATTTTTATTTATTTTGTTTCTCTTGTCTGTGCTTATGGCATCTTATCCAAGAAATTATTGCCAAGTCCAAAGTCAAGGATATTTCCCCTGTGTTTTCTCTTAGACACTTTATTGTTTGGGGGTCTTATACATATTATCCACTTGAGTTAATTTTTTGAGTGGTTTTGTAAAATAGGGGCCCTGTTTTATATATATATATATATATATATATATATATATATATATATATATATATATAAATCTTTGCTGTGTGGATATCAAGTTTCTGCAGCACCATTTCTTGAAGAGACTATTTTTTCCTCATGTGCTTCTTGGCATCCCCTGACAAAAATTAGTCTGGCACACAAGTGTAAGTTTATGTCTGGACTTTGTTGTCTGTTCTAGGATATTTACTCTTAAAAACAATCTTAGCTACAGGTTAACTATTGTGGGAGTGCAGAGAGGTTATGGGAGATCTGATCATAATTTTGAAACCAGTATGGTAATGAGCCATTTCAAATTTTTTAATAAAAATATTTCTGTGAGAGAAGATAATTGCCCTCTGCTTTTCTAGTTGCCGGCACAGAGCTCCTGAATCTCCATAATTTCCTGTGTGATAAAAGCATCTTTTGCTTTAATGAAATAACCTGGGGAGGGGGGGGGGGGCGCCGGGGTTGTAAAGGACAGGGAGTAAAGCTCACCAGAAAGACCAAACCACGATTGGAAGCTTGAAATTTTCAGCCTTGTCTGCAGTTCCTTAAGAACAGAGAAAGGCTGAAAGTAGAGCTATATATGTATAGTTCCCTAATAACCCCAGTGTTAGAATTTGGGGGGACTTCCGGGTTGCTTTACAAATAATATATGTAAAGCAGGAAGAACATGCGCCCCAAACCCATAGCTGCAGAAATGCTTGTGTGGGGGAGCATCCTGGCTGTGTTCTGATTACTCATTCCTATCTTTGTCATATTATTTGCTAATCTGGTAAACTAAACTAACAAATAACTGTCTCCACACTTTTAGTGTTTTCCAACTTACTTTAAGAAATGCTGGGCCAGAGCGATCATATAGCAGGTAGGATTTCGCCTTGCCTTTGCAGAGCTGGGTTGGATCCCTGGCAACACCAGCAATTGCTCCCTTGAGCAACACCAGCAATAAGCCCTGAGCACAGCTAGGGATGATCCCAAATGAAGAACTGAACTGAACTGAACTAGACTACACTAAATTATAAATAAATCAGAGTGATTCAAGAAGTCCTGGTCAGGACCATAGCTGTTAGGTTTCAATCCGGGTTCCAAGTTTGACCCACACAGGAAGAATTCAAGTACAAGAGAAATAAAGAAAAGATTTATTAAAGAATATTAGAAGTCATAGTACATACTCTAGAGAATTTTTCTTTGTCCTCCAGTATCTGTGGCACATTGAATAGTGCACTGAACTTTTAGCATAAGAGTTTTTATTTGTTTGTTTGTATGTTTGTTTTTGGCGGGCCACATTCAGCTGTGCTCAACATGGCATACCTCTGTATTCCTAGCTCTGTACTCAGGGAGCACTTCTGACAGGCTTGGGGACCATCTGGTGTCCTGGGGATCAAACCTAGGTCAAGTGCAGCGAGGCAAGTGCCTACTCACTCCTCAGATCCCACTGTACACATTCTAAGAGTGAAGAATGAGGGCATACTCCAGAGTATCATGTCTCTGCACAAATTTCTAGTTTATGCATTAAAGGGATAGGACAAACTGATTAGAGATAGAATATTCATAACTCTTCAGGGAAGGCTGGACCTGCAGTTAAGTTTCTAGCCAATTTCTGACCATACATGACCACTCCCATGTATGAGGTTGTCATGGCAACTATAAATTAGTATAGGAGAGTGATTTTCAATACATGAATGTATCATAATAAGCTGGAAGTTTTCTGCCAGCCACCTGGTCCCTTCATCCCGCATTCTCTTGGCTCCAACCAGTTTACACGAGTCTTAATCTTCATTGTTCTCACCTGTAGAGTGTTTGAAATCTATAAAATATTAATTCTTTCTGCAAAATATCTTGTGGTTCATACGAAGAGTAGGTACAATTTCAGAGAGATATAATTGCTGTGTAGGAGGACATTCTCTTTTATCAGAAGGTGAATTTTTTGCTTGTTTGTGTGTTTTTTGGGGAACAGGAAGGCCATACCCGGTAGTGCTTAAGGTTTATATCTGACTCTGTTCTCAGGGATCACTATTGGCGTGACTCAGGGGCTATTATGGGATGTTAGAGACTGTGCCCAAGTCAGCCTAATGCAAAGCAATTGTATTGTTCCCTGAACTATTTCTCCAGTCCCCAAAAGTTGACTTTTTATATAACTCTATACCTCAGGCCACTTGCACATCATATTCACACCAGCTAGTTTTCTATTTTAAGATAATTAAATTATACAAATAAATCTAAATTACTTCTCTCTGAGCTGTTTCAAGAAAAGTTTGAAATAACTTCTTGTTAGCTGGAGTTGTTGGTAAACAAGAGACAATATTTGCTCTGGTTCACCCATCACCAAGGACGATAAAGTCAGGCTGATGTGCCAGTTCTCCACCAGCCACGGTTGTAGATGGGACTGGAGGAATAACTCTTGCATTTTTTCCCTGCTGCTCCTCCTGATGAGGGAACCATTCAGCTCCACAGCCCTTGGGAGGAACCAGACTTGTCAACAGCTTGATATAGGACTTCCAACCTCTATAGTGTGAGACAATATGTTTCTGTTGTGTAAGCCAGGCAGTTAGTTGTACTTTGTTCTGACACTCAAGCAAAGCATTTCAACTATATATGTCAAGTGCTAAAGAAAAGCCACATCTGCACAGGACCAGCCTGGGTGGAAGTTTCAAACTTCTGAATAGGAAGAATTAAATAGTATGAGTCAGGAGAATAAACACTCCAACATTCTAAGACCCGTGACACAATATCTATAAAAAAGACATCCTGACAGAAAGGAGACTTGTTCTGGATGTTGGTGGCTCCAGATTCCATATCCAGCACAAATATCTTATCTATCAATATCTCTAATAGGTGGTGATTGCCATCCTTAGTAGCTGGTCAGTGAAGGTTGGCATCTAACACTCTTCCTAGACTATCTATCTAGCTTAGGAAGCCTAGGAACTAGTAGGCAAAAGAGGTTTTAAGACAATAAAATCCAAGACAGTATGTTTTGTATTAAGAAAGAATCTAAGAACCAGAGCACATGCACAGAGGTTAAAGCACTTGTATTGCATGCAGTGGATCCTAGTTCAAATCCCTGGGAACACATATGGTGCTGTGAGGGTTACTCCTGAGCACAGAGCCAGGAATAGTCCCGGAACACTGCTGGGTGTGGCCCCAACTCTCACCCCCACCAAGGAATCTTTATATATTTGATATGCAACAGGTTTCCTTCATCCTCTAGGACAATTAAATACCATCCCAGCTTGAAGCGTCTCCATGAAAATGGACTGTTACATTTTCAGGAATTTTCTAAGGACATTATTAAGAAGCAATGTTCCAGGTCAGAGGGATAGCTCAACAGGCCACGTGTATGCTTTGTGTGGGGAGGTGGGGATCCTCAGCAGGATGTGGTCTCCTTAGTATGGCAAGTAGTGACCCCAACTACCAAGTCTAAGCACCATGGTGTGTAGTCTCAAATGGTGTGTTGTAGGCTACCTACTAGACAGTCAAAGTAACTTCTAATCTCTGAAACTGCCCAAAACTTAAAAAAGATGCCTAAAACCCCTGCAAGCAACAGAGGTACTGATTTAATAAAAATAATTTGTATTAAGATGAGAAATTAATACCCAGTGAAAATCAAATTTAATGACAACTGTTTTATTGGGGAAAAACAGATTGAGGTGGAACTCTATTTGCTGCCTCATAATTAAACTGCAACCACAGTCTGAATACAAGGATCAGAGTTTGGCAAATTTTCTCATAAGTATTCTGTGAGAATCAATGGAATATGTGATTTATAATAAAGAAGCTTGTATATTTCATTATTTTGGAAGTGTGCACTAAAAATTTACTATTATTTTTTCTCTACTATCACTTTTTATCACTTGTCTTCCTGTTGCTCATAGATTTGCTTGAGTGGGCTCCAGTAACGTCTCCATTGGTTGAGAATGAGATCCATTATTGTTACTCTTTTTTGGCATATCAAATACACCAAGGGTAGCTTGCCAGGCTCTGCCGTGGCTCTGGGTTCATCCCGGGGCCCAGTCTTTTTCTATGTCAGACCATCAATCATCCAGGGCCCACAGGACAGAGCCCTGGGTGTAGACAAGCCTGTCTCCTGTCTGCCACCTGCTGACACAGCCGGGCACCTCAGCCGCACCTGCAACACCTTCTCTTCCATAGTAGTTTTAAAATAATTATTACCACTGGGGAGATAGACCATTAACAAAATTCAAACACTAAAAAAAAGACAAATTCCTGTGGTGATAAGAACTGCAAAGGTATTAAAGCGGTGTGATAAGGTGGAGATGACCAGTGTTAGGGAAAGCTCAAGGAGGGCTGAGTGCCTAGGAAGAGTCATTTGGGTGAAAATGGGAGGCATGTTTTAGTAGAAAGAAGAGCAAGCTTAAAAGCCATGAAGGAGGAAGAATTTGTCTTTCTATTATAGTGTTAGTAGAAACTTTACTAGACCCCCTGATCAGAGGGCTCCACTCATTTCTTTCTTCTATGGTGTGTATTTGGGAATTGCCTGGCTGACTATTGGGCATCATGGAAGCATTTATGATTCCTGGTTCAGCCACAAACTGCCAGCAACTATTAGAGTTCTGTATGATTTAGCTAATAATCATCTGTTCACTCCTTGTAGCTCTTCTGGTAGAACTCAAAGCCACGGGAGCTGTATTTTTCCACTTTCCCAGTTCCTTTCTTACACAAGTCTAAACTAGAATCCATTTGATGCCTCTCATCCGCCTCCCACTTTCCCTAATAGTACAGTAGTGACCCCTCGGGTGCCTCATTGCTGGACTTGTTTTAATGATTGTTTAGAGCAAGTGAATTCTCTTCCATGATTAAAAAAGATAATCCCCAGTTTGATTATGGAAATTAACAGTTCCCAAGTAAATGGAGACCTTTGGGACAGATGTTTTTATTTCTGTACATACCAGTGTAGCCATTCCTGGTTCTGGAATCCACGTGCCTCTGGAGGCCAAAGCTTGCAGGATGCTTCTTTTCTGTGCAACAGTACAATCAACTCTTAGAGGCCTTTATTAATTTCTGACTGATGGTGCAAAGGAATTGACTATTTTATGATGTCAATTTTAAAATTTCCAAACATCCTTAAATAAAACCATTATAGTGATAAATTCAATGCAACAAGTATTTTGACCACACCATCCAATAGCTAATTAGTATTGAAAGTATGGTGTTTTGCTCTTGCTCCATTTTATATAGTTTATAGAAACGTTCTTCTCCCTGTGGAGGCTGAGGCACTGGTTCCTCCTGGCTGTTCATCTTGGGGAGTGCTTCTGAGAAACCAGTGCTATGAGCAAGCTGGAGAGTTTAACATAGCAGGCAGCTTAACTTAGCTTCTGAAATTATCAATGTCAAATCAGTTGTTGACATGAGAGGCAGCTGCTCCAAGTGGCGGCACAGCTGCTCTGGGAGATAAGAACGAAATCTTCTGTTTCCTGTTCTGAGGCTGGGCAATAGAAGAATGCTGGTTAAGAACCAAGATGCTCATCATATTTATTTTGCCTTTTTAGCATCAAGTCGGACTCCTATGACACTTTGTAATCAGGAAGCTAAGATGAAAATGTTAAGGGCCAGAGAGGTAGTATAGGAGGTAGACACTTGCCTTGCATGTGACTCAGCCAGGGATTCTTCCTGAGCACAGAGCCAGGAATAAGCCCTAAGTACTGTGGGGTGTGGTCCCAATGCCCCATCCCAAAGAAAAATGGGCCCCAGATTTGGAACCATTGCTGTCTTCCCCATAGACCTCAAGATCTACTTTTCTCACTCTGATTACGTGACTCTGGTCCTTTTAAGGAGCCATAGTAGGACTCCTTTCCCTTAGACAGTTAAAGTTCTTCCTAGGTTTAACAACAACCTGTCCTACTGGAATGGCTAAGGATTTAATAACTCCTTTTCTTTCTCTGAGACTTTGCTTTACCTTGTTCTAGTCCTACTGGACCTAGACTGGGACAAAAAAGATTCTTGAAGGGGCTGGAGTGATAGTCCAGCGGGAAGGGCATTTGCCTTGCTTGCAGCTGACCCGGGTTCAATCCCTGGCATCCCATATGGTCCCTGAGCACTGCCAGGAATAATTCCTGAGAACAGAGCCAGGAGTTACCCCTGAGCATCGCTGGGTGGACCCCTTACCCCAAAAAAAAAGCAAATAAAAAAGATTCTTTAAGTGGTACAAAAGATCAAGCAGGTCTACACAAGGCAGCTTCACCTTATGCAGACTGCGGCAATAGAGGAAGAAGGAAGTCACCTGTTCTTTAATCCTGATATACCCGGGCTCTGACCACTCATTGTTTCTTTAGCATCCTGCATTAAAACTTTATGTTTGATGATAACATAAATTACGCTTTGATGATAATGTAATTCCCTGTGGGCTGAGAATGTAGATATTTGTCAAATGTAATTTAAACAATAACAACGACAACAAAGTATGTGTAGGGAGACTCAATCTCTACCTCTTGTCTTTCTTCACTTTTAAAGTTTAAAAAAAAACAAGCAATAAGTTTTGCTCTGGGAGTATCGTTTCACCCATTAGAGAGCACTAGGCTCCCGACAAAATCTAGGAGGAGGATATAGGGATCCCCTTCTGACTCAGGAGATTGGCGGCGGCGGTGGACATAGAAAGACTTGTGAATCTAGCAGTTTCAAAAGGCTTTACTCACACTTGTTCTGGTAAAGAGTTCAACAATAGGACATGCCCAGACTTTAGGTTCCAAGCGGGGGCTGGAGCGATAGTCCAGCTGGTAGGGCGTTTGCCTTGCTTGCGGCCGACCTGGGTTCGATCTCCTGCATCCCATATGGTTCCCGAGCACCACCAGGAGTAATTCCCGAGTGCAGAGCCAGGAATAACCCCTGAGTATCGCCGGGTGTGACCCAACAGAGCAAAAAAAAAAATGTTCCAAGCTGGGCCTCAGCCACATGTAGGTTTAGAATGGCTGCTACCATGTGCTAAGGCCAAACAGGGAAGAGAACGGAGAGGAGGAGAGCAGAGGCAGATAAATAGATAAAAGGGGGAGAAAGGGGGAGAAGGGAGAGAGGGAGGGGAGGGAGGGAGAGAGAGAGAGAGAGAGAGAGAGAGAGAGAGAGAGAGAGAGAGAGAGAGAGAGAGAGGGAGAAGTCTACAGCTTTTATAACTTTTCAGCCCTGACCGGCACACATTAACGGAAAGCAGTTAGGGTCAATCCCTCTCAGGTAACTTCTCCCAGGACCTCACTTAGTCCCACTGAAATGTTAATATTGCTCTAGCCAAGGCTGCAGGCCCTTGGTTTTCCACCAGGCTCTATGCAGCTGGGGGAAAGGCATGCATCTGTGCCAATGGATATTCTACAGCCAGTTATATATTTCTCCAAGCCTTCACAAGATTCTCGTCTTTACTTCATAGTTGTTTTGCATATTAACCTTTAGAGTTATTAGAGAGCCATGCTTGCTTGCTTGGAGGCAAACAGCATTTCTCTCTGGTCTAATTATAACTAGATTATACTTAGAGATCCAACGTGGCCAGGCAAATATACTGGTAATATCTATCTAGTCCCACAATGATTGTGGTAGCATGAGAGAAAATATTTATACCAGCTAACATAGAATACATGGTAATATATACTGTCACATAAAGACACAGATCCAAACTGTTTTCCACTGCCTGTCTACAAAGTGGCCTGCAGGAGGTAACTCCAGACAAGATGCAGAGGCTCTGGACAACAGTGTACTGCAACATCACCAACTCCTGCTTGACTCTCCTAGTCAAATAGTAGAAGTTGGCAAAAATTTAAAAGAAAAAAATATATTTTTCAGCATACTTTGACATAGGTAAGATGATTTAGTAAGCCCGTGGTTCCTTGTCTCATTTTCTTAAACTTCCTAATTTAATATTAATTGCATTTTGCATTATTTTCATTGACATTTTTTATAATGGCCAGAATTATTATCTGGGACCCCAGATCAGGAGTGGTCAGGATCACTGCTAATTGCTCTTTTGGGCCCATCTTCCTTGTCCCCAACATATAAAATTAGATAGATTAGATAGATAGATAGATAGATAGATAGATAGATAGATAGATGGATGGATGGATGGATGGATGGATGGATGGATGGATAGATAGATAGATAGATAGATAGATAGATAGATAGATAGATAGATAGATAGATAGATAGATAGATAGATAGATAGATAGATAGATAGGTAGGTAGGTAGGTAGGTAGGTAGGTAGGTAGGTAGGTAGGTAGGTAGATAGATAGATAGATAGATAGATAGATAGATAGATAGATAGATAGATAGATAGATAGATAGATAGATAGATAGATAGATAGATAGATAGATAGATAGATAGATAGATAGATAGATAGATAGATAGATAGATAGATAGATAGAGCGTATAATAGATATGAATAGAATATGCTAGTGCTTCACTTGATCATTTGATCACTTGACATCCCGTTATTCATTGATTTGCTCTAGCAGGTGCCAGTAACGTTTCCATTTGTCCCTGTCCCATACCCGTAGCCCAATAGGATCTGCTTGCTCCAGGAACACAAAGAACACAAACTGTTCATTCAGGGTCTTGTCGAAGAATTCTGACCATCTTGTAGGTTTGCAACCATGTGATCTTCTGACACCCCATGGGATCCAGTTGGTAACAGCTCTAGTCAAGCGGTCATCTCCAAATCGCATTATATGTCCAGTCCACCTGGTTTTCGACACCTTGACAAATGAGATAGCATCCCTGACTCTTGATCGTTGACTGAGATCAGAACTTGTGATTCCTTCTCTCACTTGAGTGAGGTGTGATATTCCAAGCATAGCTCTTTTGATTCCTCTTTGGGAGACCCAAATAGTGTTCTCATCATGTTTTCAAAGGGCCCAGGTCTCTAAGGCGTATGTTAATGCAGAGAGAATGGTGGAGTTGAAGAGATATGCCTGGAGCCAGAGGTTCTTTGTCCTTTTAGCTATTTCTTTGATGCTCTTGAAGGTGTTCTATGCCACTCTCTTCCTCCTGTGCAGCTCAGGTGCTCGGTCATTCATCATGTTGACTTCTCAACCTAGGCATACATAACTGCTGCATTCAGAGATTATTGTTCCATTGAGAGTGAATAGAGCATCTGGAACTAGTTCATTTTTCATGAACATTGCTTTGTTGAGATTCAGCTGTAGACCTTCCTTTCCACATTCACAGTTGAAGTCAGCCAGCATGTGCCACTTGGCTAATGTTTGGTGTTATTAGAACAATGTCATCAGTGAAGCAGAGGTGGTATAGTTGACCCGCCCTACAGAGAAACCTATTTCAAGCCCAGGTGTGCTTGAACCAGAGACACACATACACCAGGCAGAGCTGCTACCAGCTCTGCCCATTATGTGTGGCCGCTTTGTAGCCGTGCGATTCATCTGTAAATTACCAAGAGTATTCTACCCATCCCTCTCCGAGAGCCCAGCAAGCTACTGAAAGTATTCTGCCTGCCCGCACAGCAGAGCCTGGCAAGCTGTCTGTCGCGTATTCAATATGCCAAAACCAGTAAAAACCAGTAAAAAAAAACTTATGCTTATGTAATCCAAATATGTAAAATATAATTTTATAAGTAAAATAATGATTTTCAGTCCTATTCTTACTGAATGTACTCCATAAAAAAAAACATATGGGGTTGGAGCGATAGTCCAGTGGGTAGGGTGTTTGCCTTGCACGCAGCAGACCAGGGTTTGATCCCGGCATCCCATATGGTCCTTTGAGCACTGTCAGGAGTAGTTCCTGAGTTCAGAGCCATGAGTAACCCCTGAGCATCACCGGGTGTGACCTCCCCCCAAAAAAATGTGTGGGATGGGAAATAACAGTGGTTAAGGCTCACACCTCGCATGTGCCTGACTTCAGTATGGTTCCAGAACCTACACAGCCCCGGAGCATTATTGGACACAGCCCTAGAAGCCCCTGGGCACCAGCAGGAGGGATCTCAGGCCTTCTCAGCACCATTTTATAGGCAAATAAATAAATGAGAGAGAATTTAAAAGAAAAATCAGATATTAGTGTAAGAGGGACAAAAGGCTTACTAAGACCATGATTCTTCAACTACAAACCAAGGAATCCTGGTGTGCCCTATACCCAGCAAATTTGTAGGGCTGCCATAGGGAATTTTGAAACTTTAAGGGCAGCACAAATGTTGCATATGTTCAATCTTATACCGACTGTGAGTTCAGGGTAATTTTAATATAGATTGGCCTGCATTCCTTTCCACGACATCATAGACTTGCAAAGTTGAGTATAAGGGCAGCCCCATGTGGAATATGGGGTGAGGGTAGCACCTCTCAATCTGCTGAAAAAAAATTTCTAGTCTCAGACTAGAGCTACCCTGCCTGGGTTGTCATACAAGCAACATTGTTTTCATGTAGGATCTTGCCTTGTGACCTGTCTGCCTCAGAACTTAGGATACAATGAAAGAGGTAAAGCTAATGTTTGGGAGTGAGGGAGTGGGGTCAAAGAATTACAACTCAACTATTATAGATTTAGTTAGAAGTCTGAAATGGATTCGGAGAAGGGGCCAAGTGAGATAGTCTCAGGGGAGAAGAAGAAAGGGAAAATGAAATGACAGAAAGGAGTTGTTGAGTGTTAACAGACTGAAGCTATTTTTGGCTGGACATAACAGGTTACCAGTTTTGGAAAAAGAATGAGACGGGAACTAAGTGAGTCTGTTCTCTGTCTAAGAGTCCAGAACCATCAGTTCTCCAATAATTGTTGACTTTGACAGTTCTTAAACAATCCCTTTTGGTCCCAGTCCAAAAGTCTTTGGCCGGTGCAGAGGTCTTTGGTCCAATTCAAACGAGACAAATAATGCAATTTCTCTGAAAGGGTTCCCTCGCTCCTTTTAAAAATGCTTTATCAGATGTCTGTTATCTCAACTTGAAAGGTGGAATAGACAGTTAAGTGATCCCCAAAGCCCAGCCAGCTCGGAACTCTATCCTGACTTCCTCCTCCATACTCATTTTTCTCTTTTATTTTCCTGGTTCCTTATTTATTTTATTAACTTTCTGCCTTCTCATTTTACAGTCTCATCAGCCCTTGGGGAAAAATATAGCCCACTCATAAAGTGCTAAATACTTACTTCTTTAATCATTTATTAAAGTCTGATCCTTAGGCTTGTAAGAAGTTACATGGTGCCCTATTGGCTATATATCATGAATAAGTAATTTTGGATAATAAAGAATAAAATAAAAATTATTTTTCTGGACCAGATACATAGAACAAGGGTAAGGTGCTTGCCTTGTACATAGCCAACTCCAATTCCATCCCTGGCATTGGATATGATTCCCAAGCACCTACAGGAGTGACTTCTAAAAGAAATCCAGGAGTAAATGCTGAGCATTGCTGATTATGACCTCAAGTCACCCAGAATTATTGTTCTACATATATGTTATTTTTCAAACAGCTATTACATTGTTTGAACCAACTTATCTAGTAATTGGGAGCTGGAGCAATATTACAGCAGGTAATGTGTTTACCTTGTATACAGCTCACCTGGATTCAATCCCCAGCACCCCACCCCATAATTCCCCTGAATCCTGCCAGGAGTAAGTGCAGAGTCAGGGCTAAACCCTGAGCACCACCAATGTAGCCCCCAAACTAAAAACAACATCAAAGAAAGAAATATATAGTCAGGGGGACTGAGCGATAGCCTTGCCACAGCCGACTCGGCTTGATCCCTGGCATCCCGTATGGTCCCCAGAGCACCGCCAGGAGTAATTCCTGAGTGCAGAGCCAGGAGTAACCCTGGGCATTGCTGGGTATGACCCAAAGAAAAAAGGAAAAAAAATATCTAGTTGGTTATTTAAACCTAATTAATAAAGGCAGCTGATGCATATTTCTTTAATTCTAGTAATGCAAAAGTTTATCAAGACACTAAGAATGTCCCAAATGGGAGCAATTTGTGGAGGTGTGCTGGCCAAGCATGGGACTCTCGCCCCCACACACACACACACACGACTGTCCCAAAGCACTGCCCATCCATTTGGACTACTTTGTTGTTGAGTTCCCGAATCTTTGACAACTCACTGATCAGGCGGCCAATGATCTCTGAGACCCAGTACATGAGATAATATCTATTTGCTCTCGTTCTAAGTGGAATCAGAAATGGTTGGAAGTGCATCACTGAACAGGAGCTCAGAGAAAAAAAGCCGGAAGTAAGTCAATGATTGACTGGGTGTAGAGAACTCAAGTTAGTTGGCAGTTTGGAACTGGTTGGCTTTACTTTTTACTTTTTAATGTTGTATTTGGAGGAATTTACAGGCTTAGATTTTAGTTAGCTAATGGTTATTTTGGCCAGTTTATTTATCTTGGCTATGATGAATAGTGCTGCAATGAACACAGGAACACAAATGTCTTTTCAAACACAGTGTTTTTCCTTTTTGTTTTTGGTTGTTTCGAGCCACATCTGGTGGTACTCAGGGGGCAGAAGTTGTTTCTGGCCACGCTTTGGGAGGACTCTGGAGGTGCTGGGAATTGAACTGTGTTTCCACACACAAAGCCTCTGATTTAGTCCTTTGAGCCATGGCCCAGTCCCAAAATAGTGTCTTTTAGCCCTTGTGGTCTTAGATGCCAAGAAGTGGAATTGCTGTGTTATACAGCAATTGCTGTGTTATACAGAATTGCTGTGTTATACAATAAGTTCAATTCTTATTTTTTGAGAAGTCTCCAAACTGTTTTCTGTAGAGGCTGGACCGATGGTATTCCTGCCAACAGTGAATGTGTTTTTTCTTGCCTACATCCCCACCAGCACGGGTTGTTTCTACACTTTTTAATGTGTGTAAACCTTTTTTTTTTTTTTTGAGAGAGAGAGAGAGAGAGAGAGAGAGAGAGAGAGAGAGGACAGTTGTTTGGGCTGCTCCTGGCAGTGCTCTGAAACTTACTACTGGCTCTGTGCTCAGGGATCACTCCTGACAAAGCTTGGGGGACCATCCACATACAGAGCTGGGGATTGAGTCAAGGTCAGTTGCATACAAGGCAAGTGTTTTAATCCCTGTGCTGTTTCTCTAATCCCTCAGCAACAATCATATTTTGTTTGTTTTTTGGTCACACCAAGATGTGCCAGGCTGCGCTGAGGAATCACTTCTGGCAGTCTCGGGGGACCAAATGAAGTTCCAGGATTGAATCCAGCTCGACTGTATCCAAGACTTTACTCACTGTACTATCTCCAGCCCATCACTGTTAATTTTTTGTTGTTTTGAGTGCTGTGCACTCAGCAGGCATTCCTGGTAGTATGGGATCAAACCCAGATGAGCCGGGGGCCAGGAAAGCAACCTGACCAATATACTATCTTTCTGACGCCTAGAATTGATAATTTTTAAGACTATATCATCACTAAAACATCACTGGTTAACAGATAATATCTATCTCCTCTATTTTTCTTATCAAAGGAACAAAATACAATCTAGAGACTTAGAATAAAATACAGTTAAAAAACAGAATATAAACCAAAATTATTTAATAAAAGAATTAGGACAAAATCCATTTTAATAAGAAAACAAAACTATTCCCAGAGATACAGTACAGGAGATAAGTCACGAGCCTGCATGCAGCTCACCTCAGTTTCATTTCTGACACCACTGAGCAATGTCAGGGGGTAATTCATGAGCTCAGAACCAAGAATAATCCTGAGCACTGCTAGGTGGGGCCCAAACTCTTCCCCCTCTGGAAAAAATAAGGAGGGATAAACACAGTATACATGAACCCTGATTTGAGCCAAATCTTGAACTGAGCAAAGTAATCTGAAATATATTAACTTCAATCATGCAATGAAAATATACAAATAATAAATGAATATATAAAAAAAATCAGGAAAATTTTTATTTTAAAAGTACCAAGGACCTGAGAGATAGACAGGAGTGAAAGCAGATACTTTGCATGTAGCTAACTCCGGTTCCTTGCATATGTTAGATATAATAGTCAGTCATGCCTTGCACGTAGCCAACTCTGGAACCAATCCTGGAGCATCCTGTGTTACACCATCAAAGAACCCAGAGTACTGCCACAGTCACCTGTACAACAAATTAGCTGTAGTCCCTGGTAAAATAGGACCTTCACAGCACTGCATTCTTAGACTCTTGCTTTGAACATCTGGTCTGGTTGGTCAACAGTCAGAAGGAGGCTCTTGGGTCATGAGCAATGTTGGGGGAGAACACCCCAAAAAACAAATTGGGTTAGGGATGTAGGTAATAAATGGTACAGTTGCATTTTATGTGAGACCCTGGGTTGGAGCTCCAGCACCACCAACCCACTATACACACACACAGACAAGAGCAAAATAGGAAGTTTGGAATTTAAAAATCACAATATCTGAAATTTAAAATTTTCTAAACTTAACCGAATAGAAGATGGTAAAATTGAAAATACATCAAAAGCCCCAATTCTATTCTTCTTCTGTTCCACATTATATATTTTTAGATGTCTTGTTACTTTTAAGCCATTTTTTTTCTTTTATGAAAGTATTTCTTTGCATCAAAGCCCATGTGATGGCAATGAACTCCTCTGATGTTAATCTGAAACGTTTCTATCATTTCTAATAAACATGAGAGATAGCCCAGAATATTATTTGGCCGGTGTGGGGTTGGGGGTTTCCCAAGCAATGCTAAAGAAGTCTAAGGGCCAGTTTTGGAAATATCTGGACATCTGGGCTGAATGGGTCAATGCTTGGGCCCCACAGTACAATGCTGTTTGACCGAGTGATACCAAGGGACCAGCAGGCACCTGGATGTGCACAGGAGACCGCCATGATTACACCTAGTGGCAGGTACTCGGGAATCTTGAGGTGCTGGAGATTAATTTGTGGCCATGAGCACTGATTTTTCTGATTCCAGATTTTGTTTTTATCATTCTGCACTTTGCCTATGGCATCCACTCCCTATGGCCTACGGAGTTTCATAAAGATGAACCTTTTTTATTTTGACTGGGTGCTTAGGATCAAACCCAGAGACTCATAAACAAGGAGGTAGTCTGCCATTCAGCCTACAGAATTTCTGTATAGAAATCTGCTCATAGTCTTACGGACGTTCCCCTATTTGTGACTTTTTCTTGATCTTTCAGGAGTCTCTATTGTCTGATTTTTTGGGGTCATTTCACATATGTGTCTATTTTGTCCAGAACACTGTGAGCTATCTGTGTCTGAGTTTCATATTTATTCAAATAAGAATGCTGTCCTCTTTCCTCTGCCTTTCTGGTACTCCATGGGGAGAATGCTGTTCCTCTTGATGCTTTCCCATATAATTCTTAAGATATGGTCACTGGGGCTAACGAAATAGCTCATAGGGCTGAGTGCATGCTTCGTATGACAGAAACATAAGTTTAATTGCTTGGCACCACATGGTCCCTTGACACCACCAGTAGTAACCTCAAGCTCAAAGCCAAGAGTAGACTCCTGAACATGCCAGGAATGACTTCAAACATCCCCACCCCCAAAAGAAAAATTTTAAAGTTGCGGTTGCTCATCTTCGTGTTTCTTTTGCTTTCAGAATGTTTCCCATAACTTTATCATTGACTTCACCAATTCAATTTTTACCTTCTTCCAATCTGCTATTGCACCCATGCATTGTAATCTTAGTTCAGCTGCTATATTCTTAAACTCTATGGTTTTTGTTTGCCTTTACTTCATACTTTTAAAAGAGCAAGTCTCAGTTTCCTTTTGCCAATGTTGCTAGTGTTTCCATTTTAGCTATCTCTGTTTCATGTTTAAAAAAAAATTCCTTTAAATTCTGGGTTTCTTTCTAAGGGAAGCTAGCAGTTTCTCCAGACCATAAATGCTGTCCCAGAACTAAGGTTCACAGGAAACCAAATCATGGACTATACCATGGCAAATGGCCAAATAGACAACCTAAAACATTCTAAACTAGCCAGACCATGCTGTAAAATCCTCACATGCTCTCTAACATTCTTGTCACTTTGTTAACACGAAAGTGGATTTGCCTGTGCTAGTGGGTTCTTGAGGATTGTATGAAAGAATTACATACAAAACTCAGAAAGTTGAGTAAGTCAGTTTAATATACAGAGGTTTCCAGGTCCCTTCCTCAAATGTCTAGCCTCTCTGTTACCCGTGAACAAATTTCTGGTCCTGTCTCATGCAGTCTGCTCACATCCCACGAATGAGGGCCCGGTCCTGTTCCTGTGCTACTCTCAGTGCCTGCTGCTGGGCCTTTCAATTGCACCCTAGCAGTCCCTGTTGTCCTGTTCCGGCTTTTCTTAGTCTCCAGCCTCTACCCTGTCCACGTGGGTGAGACTCCTGTGCTCAGTACCTTGCCCTGTACCTGGGCATTTGTGCCCTGTTGAACCTGGGCTATCCTGGGCTTCCAAGCCCTACTGTAACCTGGGCCTCTGTAGCAGCCCTTGCCTGACCTTCCGTGGCCTATCCATACTGAGCCCTGTACCTGGCCATGCACCCTACCTGATCCAAGGAGAAAGGGAGGGAGCGGTTGGGAGCAGCTGGCCAGAGAGAGGTCCAGCTCTTTTCCTCTTTTCTCCTCTCTCTTCTCCTCTCTTGTCTGTCTTTCTCCTCTCTTGTCTATCCTTCTCCTCTCTTGTCCCTCCTTACTTGGGAGGCCCTGGGGTTGGGCCTGGAGTTGCCTTTTATTTGTTGCCAAATCCTACCCCCAGGTTTCCCTTCTACATTTTGATTGGCTACCTAGACCACAGGTGGGATTAGCTGCCTGAGATCTGGCGCTTTCCTCCTTAGCGCCTGCTGTATCATTCCCCCTTCAGGAGTGGTTACCCCTAAATTCTTTTAGGAATTGGGCTGAAGGTGCGTCTTCTGAAACGACTTCCTGCTAACACATGGGCACTGGTCTCCCTTGGGACCCCCTAGGATACCACTCTTGTTCCCTAACTGGAGCAGTGGTGGAGGAGTCGGTTTCTCTGATGACCAGTCACTGCAGTTCCAGGACTCTGGAGAGACAGACATCGTTAAAACAGTTAAGACTATGGAGCTCTGGTGAAAGTATTCCTGGATGGAGAAACAGAAAAGTGTGAGAGAAAACCTCTTACACCATAGAAAGATATAGAATAAACTTAGCCCATAGAAGGATTGAGAAACTATTTACAAATGAAGAACACACTTAACTGGTAGCCTTGTACAGATACTTCAGATCTTCCAGATGTTGCGCTTCATACTTCTTGTCTTTGCTGTTTGTGCTGGAGTCTAGAATCAATTTCTACTGGCGAAAAGCTGTCAGAGTATTTACTGTTCTGTTGTGAGGAAGCTACCCATTTCTTTAATCTGGAATGATGAATCCAGCTAGGATTTCCTGGAATTTTAATAGCTGTTGGGATAGAGAGGAGGACCGGAAATGGCCCCTTCCAGATAGATTGCAGTCCTGGGTGGAAAATTCCACTCCTATAACTCTTAATTAACACTAGTGTACCTGGATAGTATAGAGGTTCCCACGTTGGCACCTGGGGCTTGGGGAACACCTGCTGACCAAACTCTCAGGGCAGTTGAAAAGAGCTAAAGGGAGAGAGCATGCTTCCGTAACAAGGAATACTCTGGGGGGAAAAAAGCAGATCTGTGCGAATAAATGGCCTTCCATAAAGACCTTCAAAAGGACTGAGTCCCAAATCTGCACATGGAGCAATGCGCAAACGAAGCAAAGCCAAAGGAAGACCCTGTCTCCAGTTCTGAGAAGTTTGACATAGTTTCCTGATTTGTGTTTTCAAGAGCTGATTTATCCTTTCCACCTTTCCTGATGATTGAGGTCTCCAAACTGAATGTAAATAATACTTTATTCCTAAAGCTTTTGCTATCTGTTGAGTTATTTCTGCAGTGAAGGAAGAACCATTATCACTCTGTAAACTCCGGGGTAGTCAAAATTGGGGAATTATCTCCTGGAGAAGCGCCTTAGTCACTTCTTGTGCCTTCTCTGTCCTGACAGGAAATGCTTCTATCCACCCAGTGAAAGTGTCTACCATCACCAGTAAATATTGAAACCCACCCTGTAGTGGTAGCTGAGTAAAGTCTAGCTGCCAGTCTTCTCCAGGATATGTACCATGTCTTTGTGTGCTACTGATCAATTTAGGAGGCACAGCTCCCTGGGGGTTATTCCGGACACAAATTTCACAACTCTGGCATACTTGTTTTATGATCTTAGACAGCCCCTGTCCACTAAAGACAGACGACTAAGAAGATGAAGTTTGTCCCTCCCTAGAGGACAAGAATCATGTAATCCTTTTATAGGCTTCCACTGGAACTGTTGGGGCAAATGTAATATATCACCTTTCCAAAACTGTCCTTCCTTCTCTGCATATCCCTAGATGATGTCCACAATCTCTCCTCCTCTGTACAGGAGGGGCAGGTATCACTCAGATCTAGCTTAGGGATCAGAGCCGTAACTTTATCCTCTGCTGGCATACTTTTGGCTGCCTTCTTGGCTTCCAGATCTGCCCCTTCTGTTTCCTAGTATCACACCTCACTGTCATCTTTCCGGTGGCTTCTACAAAGCATAACTGCCACCCTTGTGGGAAGATGTACTACACTGAGTAGTTTAAGTATCTGAGGTCTATACTTAATGGGACTGTCCTTAGTAGTCAAAAATCCTCTTTCCTTCCAGATAGCCTCATGGGCATGCAGTACCAAGAATGCATACTTAGAGTCCGTGTACACATTGATCAATTTCCCTTTGCTCAACTCTAGGGCTCTGGTCAAAACTATGAACTCAGCTAGCTGCTCTGAGTGTCCCTCGGGTAAAGCACTAGTTTACACCACAGCGGTGGTGGTGACCACTGCATATCCAGACTTATGTGTACCCTCTTCAACAAAGGAACTGCCGTCCGTGAACAGACTGTCAGGGTTCTCCAGAGGACAGTCTGACAGATCGTCTGCTGGCGTACAAGTGTTCCAAAGTTTCCAAACAGGAATGCTCTAACTGGCAGGAGGGTCCTGGTAACGGGCAGGAGGGTGGCCGTGTTCGGGATGTTGCAAGGCTTTAAAACCAATCTGGATTCTCTATAAGGCCTGATATTTTAGGAGATGACTATCTGTCATCCGAGGACTACCTTTGGCTTCCAGAAGTGGTGTTACTTGTTGGGGCGTATAGACTGTTAGTGCCCTCCCAAACTCAGTTTATAGTTGTCCTGTGCTGCCAGTTTATAGACGACCGTGGCTGCCACCGCTCTCAGACAGCTTGGCCATCCAGCCGCAACTCAACTGTATCTAGCTTCTTACTTAAATAACCCACAGTTTGTCTCTCTGGTCCCAAGGCCTGGGTTAGAACACCTGAGGCTATACCTAATCTCTGTGACATATAAATAAAAAGACTTGTCTGGCTGAGGCAAGGCTAGAACTGGGGCTTGCATTAAAGCTCTTTTCAGATGCTGCTGAAAAGCAGTATCTTGTTCTGGGTCCCCAAAAGAGCGGATGCCCTCTGAATCCCTCAGGCTATCATACAAGAGTTTTGCAATTTCACCATATTTCAGAATCTATAGGCAACAGTAACCTGTCAAACCCAGAAAGGCTCTGAGTTGATTCCTGGTTACTGCATGGGAATGTCAGATATGACCTGGACTCTCTCCAGACCTAAGGTTCTGTTTCCCAGACTTAAAATCACTCCCTAAGTATTTGACCTGTTGTTGGTTGAGCTGAGCCTTACTTTTTAGAAACTTTAGATCCTCTGGAGCCTAGGAAATTGAGAGCTTTAACAGTGTTTTCCCTGGCATCCTTGGAGGCCAGCCCAGGTATGCCGATCCAGAGACTCACACACAGGGCAGAGCTGCTACTTGCTCTCCCTATGCCCAGCTGATCATGAGGCATCCGGGAGGGATGGCTGGTTCTAGCTCTGGCCCGCCCCCAGCAGAGCCTCACAAGAAGCCAGAGGAACCCCCCACACCATGAGGGCTGCCATTTTCCACATCCAGACTCCCCTCTCCTCAGAGCTCCACCCAGCAGAAGAGCTGATCGCAGCTCGGCTCACGCGGCCTCTTTGCGGCCATGCGGTTCATCAATAATTGCTCAAGTTTTGAGGTGACTACTAGAGTATCCCACCCAAAAGGCAGAGCCTGGCAAGCTACCTGTGTTTTATTTGACATGCCAAATACCAGAAACAATTTTAGAGCATTCCCATGACCTGATGGAATGGTTTGAGGCTCTTTATGTTCCTGGAGCGGGCTGATGCCCTTGGGCTATCTTGCATGTGACAGGATGTATTGAGATGTTATAGGTGTCCACTCGTGTAAATTGATGATATACGGGAAGACAGTGATACAGTGAACAGTGTTTTTCCAGGATATCTGTTCTGTCTGGGAACAGATGAACAGATAATCTATATATTGGATAAACTTTCCCTCTACTAGATTCAAGTTCTCTAGATTCAAGGCTCTAAGTCTTTACTTAGAGCCTGCCCAAATATGGGGAGTGTCCTGAAATTCTTGGGGAATCACAGTCCAAGTAAGTGGTGAAGGTCGTCCCCCACTTCCCATTCGAAAGCAAAGAGATACTGTGACTCTTCTGCTACCGGAATACAGTAGAAAGCATCATTTAGGTCCAAAACTGAAAATCACTGGGTAGAAGGAGGAATATGTATCAGGATTTAAGATGGTGTATTTTCTAATTACCTCCCTGAGTCTTTCCAAAAAATACTGGGGGTGTTTCATTTGGTTTCTGCTCAATACTGATTAACCTGGCATAATTAAGGGTTTTTTCTCTACTTCTTATTAATCCCTCAACTATGCAATTTACGGCGATTTAGGCTCCAGTTACCACCTGGCTGATTATAATCCCATTTCGGGTCTGCTCAAGGAACTACCACAGTCCCTGGTGGATAAGCTTCATTTGTTAAATGTATCTGATCCCCAAAGGATTCTGCATTTTCCAACACTGTACTCTTTTCCACTTGTGGTTAAGGTTTGATTTATGATCAACATTACATCCTTCCAGGCCATTTCATACATTTGCAGGGAAGCCTTCGAACTTCATAATGTACTTGTCAGGGTCATCTGAGAATCTTCCTAGTTCTGATTTTATTTGGCCTATATCTCTCAAGGAGAAAGGGACATGGATCCTGGATATCCCCTGCGTTCCCTGAGGGGCCTCCTGAAGTGGGCACAAAGTCCTAAGTTCCAAATCTTCTGACCTTTGACTTATCTCCGTTAGGAATGCAAAGGCAGGGCTGTGGGCATCACAGAGGGCTTTGGATGGACGTCCCTGGCTCTGACCTCAGGGCCCTCACAACCAAAGCTGGGTCTAATTTACAATTGCAACGAAGTTCGGTTTCTCTTGTAATTCGTAAAACAGATGAACATAAGGTACTTCTACATGCTTACCCATATTTCTACAAAACTTACCCAGCTCCCAGATTATGCTATGATTTAAGCTCCCTTGCGCTGCCTATACCTCCTGGCCTCCTAACTTGTATTGTGGCCAGACCTTGGGTACAGAAGTGGAGAGTCCTTCCTTATTCAGAAACTGGGAAGTAAACTTTTCCCAGTTATTCTTTAGACATTCCAAAAGGGTGCCACCTGGAACTGCCTGGTGGTTTTCCATCTGAAACATATAAGAAGAAATTGTTGGATACCGAAAGTCTCTCCCCATTTTGCTGATACCCGGAGTGGGAGTGTGAAGATGCACCACCGTAAGTCTCCTTTCTGCATCTTCCCGAGCTCTCTGGTTTCATTTGGGCTAGGCCTGGGATTCACAACCTGCATTAGCTCTTTCCTGATATCTGAAGTAACCCGCCTTGTAACCGTACACACAGAATAACAGAAATATCCTAATGACCATGCCTTTCGTCCCTCACCGGACTCAGCATCCGCAATGGCTGAGTGGGTGAGCATCCAGGAGTGAGGTGTCTCTGTACCTCCTGGGTCAATAAGCCATTGCCGAGTGGGAGAATAACCACGTACCTCACTGGCCCCGAAGCCGTAGTTCCAGATGCAATGCCTCATGTGCCAGAAGTTGAAAGTCACTTCTGCAAAAACAAAACAGTACCACCCTAAGCCTTTGAATAACTTTCCTTGGACCTGGTACATCACCAAAGTTTCTCAGAAAAATTCTGAGAGTCTGTCCAGATTGCTATTCCTGGCAGATAATCCTGAGAATTAGGACTTGAAACTGGGGGAAGCCTTTCCCCCTCCTTTGACCTGGCTGAGGGCTCTTGGGGTAGCTGAGCCCCTTTACACAGAGTTCTCCTTGGTTTGCCTGTGCAGACTCGCCAACTGACACATCTCTTTGTTGCTGAAGTGCCTTATTTTTGTCCTGACTCAAAACCTGATGAGCACTGCGTGCTGAGCTCAGTTCCGCATGTCCCATACACGGAATAGCTTCTTGTTCTCTGAATTCAGCCGCTTGTCTGTGAGCCTCTAGACACTCTCCATGAGGGATGGAGAGCAGGATCAGAAATGCCTTTATCCTTCTCTGTGAAGCCTCAGAGGACTCATCGAAACCTGATGAGCTGCTTCCAAGGTCCACCTGGGCAAACTCCCTGTCCACCTGGGAGTTCTGAAGCTGGGGCCTATTAAGCCCTCCTGGCCTGAATGCTGCAGTTCTGAGCAAACCTGAGAGTTGCCCTCCTGAGGCAACGCCAAACCTGTAGGCCTGGCAGCTGCTGGGAGCTGCCCTGAGCCCAAAGTACTCAAAGCCCGCATTTCCTTGTCTCTGGGAACCTGAGTCCATGCCTTCAAGGAAAGGCCCTTAGGGTGCAAACACGCACAAAACAAAACTGAGCTTGAATGCTCCAGACATGTTTCCAGGACTGCACCATGACGTGAAGACTGTCTTCCAAACAGTACTTCCACCTGGGGAAACGTTCCCTACCAGTAACCTGTAGACCCGTGGATCTGAGCAGAATGTCTCTGCATTGGCTTCTCCTGACCTGCTTTGCACTTTCCACCAACAATCACCACCTGGGAGAGCTTTTGAGCTGCCTCCTCCTGCCTGGGGCCCACCTCTGGGGTGAGGCTATTAGAAGCTCCCCTCTTAGAAACCTGCAAGCTGCATGTACCCCCACTCCTAGTAGCCACTTTCCTAGTGGGGTTCAAAACTAACCTGGGCTTTGGAGTCACTAACCCGTGGCTAAAACCAGAAACATTTTCTTTACTTTTTGACACTGTACAAAACCTTGTCTGACTTTTGTACCAGAACCCATGATGCTTTTGCTGCTTCCTTAGTAAACTCAGTGTATCACTATCACTGTCTTCCCGTAGATCATTGATTTGCTTGAGCAGGCACCAATAACATTTCAATACTTCCTGTCACAAGCGAGATAGTCCAAGGGCATCTGCCCGCTCCAGGAACATAAAGAGCCTCAAACCATTCCATTAAGTTATGGGAATGAGGTTTATAAATGTTACTGGTATTTGGCATGTCAAATATGACACAGGTAGCTTGCCAGGTTCTGCCGTGCAGGTGGGATACTCTTATAGTCACTTCAAAACTCAAGCATTTATTGTTGAACTGCGTGGCTGCAAAGCAGCGGCGCAAGCCAGGCTGTGATCAGCTCTTCTGCTGGGTGGAGCTTTGAGGAGAGGGGAGTCTGGATGTGGAAAATGGTGGCCCTCATGCTTCTTCTGACTTCAGGGGGTTCCTCTGACTTCTTGCGAGGCTCTGCTGGGGTGGCGGGCCAGGGCTAGAACCTGCCATCCCTCCCAGGCGCCTCGTGATCAGCTGGGCACAGGGAGAGCAAATAGCAGCTCTGCCTCATGTGTGTGAGTCTCACAAAACCTTCTTCCCATTGGAAGTAACAATTACGACAAGCTTTTCTTTTAGGCCTGAGACCCAAATGGCTTCATCCTTTGCTACCATTCCTTTGCAAAGAGATAGAAAGTAGCAAACAAATGTAACAAAACATCTTTAAAATCTCCCAGCCCAGGGGCCTGAGTTATAGTCCAGCAGGTAGGGCATTTTCCTTGCCTTGCATGTGGTCAACCTGGGGGCATCCCATATGGTCCCCACCCCAGCACCGCCAGGAGTAATTCCTGAGCAAAGAGCCAGGAGTAACCCCTGAGCATTGTTAGATGTAACCCAAAAAAGCAAAATAGATAAATAGATAAATGATAAATAGATAGATAAATAGATAGATAGATAGATAGATAAATAGATAGATAAATAGAAAGATAGATAAATAGATAGATAAAAAATCTCCCAGCCCAGCTTCTCCCCTTCTGATAGGCACTTAAACCTGTTTAATAGGCATATTGCCCCAATCTAATGGCTTGGCTGTTAATGGCCTACAGTCCTGAAACAAAAGCCTTCTTTACTTTCTGAATCCAATGCATTTCTTTCCAATTCCAAGGATCAAACAAAACTGCAAAACTGACCAGAGAAGTTATTAAACGTGCAAAGAAAAACCTTTTCCATGATCTTTCAGACTTGATATTGAAATTAAAAGGCTTTTCCAATGGAGGATTTTCTATTCCACCTGAGCTAACAAATTCTCTTGCTGGAGGAGAGGGTACGAATTCTATGTATGTCTTGTTTCTAATGAAGGCCTGTAATACTATGACATAGCATGTTGGGGGCTTCCATTAAGGTATCCATCTAGGGACCCATATCTTGCTATCTCCTCTGGTCTGAGCACGTTTTCCATGTGCTTACGATAAGTCTTTATTATTTCTTCCTTTTCTATATCCCAGCTCTCTAGAGGCCTTGACCTTGCTGCGCCAGTCTGGTTGCTGGCTTCCCATTGACCTGGTCCATAATGAAGGTGCTGTGGGGGAGGGACCGGCCCGTATCTGTTTCCATTGTCTTTCCATGCTTACAAACTGAAATTAACACATTACAAAGCCAAGTCCTCTTTCTCCTTCCCGGAGCCCTTTAAGTAACAAAACCAGTACCTTGTCCAGTACCTTGTTTTGCAAGTTCTTGTTTTCCATTGCCTTCACAGCTGTTTCCCTTTTCTGGTCCGGTCTTAGACTGATTTCTGCAAAACTCCACAGCTGAAGGCTCTTCAGCAGAATGTAAAACTCAGCAGGATGCCCCATGTTGGGCGCCAGATATGTTAACATGAAAGTGGATTTGCCTGTGCTAGTGGGCTCTTGAGGAGTGTATGAAAGAATTACATACAAAACTCAGAAAAGTTGAGTAAGTCAGTTTAATACACAGAGGTTTCCAGGTCCCTTCCTCAAATGTCTAGCCTCTCTGTTACCCCCTGAACGAATTTCTGGTCCTGTCCCATGCAGTCTGCTCACATCCCACGAATGAGGGCCCGGTCCTGTTCCTGTGCTGCTCTCTTCATGCCTGCTGCTGGGCCTCTCAACTGTACCCCAGCAGTCCCTGTTGTCTTGTCCCAGCTTTTCTTAGTTTCCAGCCTCTACCCTGTCCACGTGGGTAAGACCCCTGTGCTCAGTACCTTGCCCTGTACCTGGACTGAACCTGGGCTATCCTGGGCTTCCAAGCCTTACCGTAACCTGGGCCTCTGAGTCTGGCCCTTCCTGTAGCAGCCCTTGCCTGGCTTTCCATGGCCTATCCATACTGGGTACTGTACCTTGGCATGCCGCCCTACCTGATCCAAGGAGAAAGGGAGGGAGATGGTTGGGAGCAGCTAGCCAGAGAGAGGTCCAGCCCTTCTCCTCTTGTTTCCTCTCTTGTCTGTCTTTCTCCTCTCTTGTCTCTCTCCTTACTGGGGAGGGGCCTGGGGCTGCCTTTTATTTGTTGCCAAATCCTACCCCCCAGGTTTCCCGTCTACATTTTGATTAGCTACTTAGACCACAGGGAGATTAGCTACCTGAGACCTGGTGCTTTCCTCCTTAGCTCCTGCTGTATCAACTTGGCGAGTAATACAAAAATCCAATTTTCTATAAAAATCCCACAAAACAAGCTATACTAAGTACTTCCCTGACTGGCAACTTTCTCCTCTGTTGTGGGGAAATGCTGAGGCACCCCACACAAAATCCGGGAGCAGGGTCAGGGATTCCCTTCTATCCCAGAGGATCGGTGGCCGGTGGATGGAGAAAGACGCAAGAATTCACTGAAGTTTCAAAATTCTTTACTTAACACAGTTCAGGCGTACAAATCATCAATAGGAAAAACCCCGTACTTAGTGTTCCTGGATAGGCCCCAGCAACGTGTAGGCCAAGATGGCAGCCACCACATTTTAAGGCCCTGTAGAGAGGAGACAGAGACAAGTCTGAGAAAGGACCCAAAAGAGAGAGCAAAAAGGAAGCAGGCTAGTTTTATATCCCTGCCACCTAGAACTTCCACTGGAAGGGAAAGCCATCAGGGTCAAATGCTCTCAGGTAATTTCTCCCAGGACCTCACCTAGGCCATTTGAGATGTTAATGTTGCCAAGCCAAGATCTGCCTAGGAAATGCCTCTGCAGGGTAGAGAGGAGTTTCTGAGGTAAAGTGTATCTCAGAATACAAAGGCATGCATCTGTACCAAAGAATATACTTTCTCCAGTTAAATATTTCTCCAAGCCTTCACAAGAGTCTCATCTTTACTTCATTGTAGTTCTGTATATTTTCTGCCTTTGATTTATCAGAGAGCCATGCTTGGTTGCTTGGAGGCAAACAGCATTTCTCTTTGGTCTAATTACTTAGAGAGCCAACGTGGCCAGGCAAATATGCTGGTAAGATCTAGCTAGTACCACACTGATTGTGGCAGCATGAGAGAATATTTATACCAGCCAGTAGAGAATACATGGTCAGATAAACTGCCACATTCAAACTGTCCTCCTCCTATCTACAAAGTGACCTGCAGGGAGGCAACTCCAGGCCAGATGCAGAGGCTCTGGGCAGGAGTGTACTGCAACACTCTGTTTTCCAATAAACTTTTATTTTCAAACCCTGAGTCTGAACACATTCATTAGTATTGTTTTCGTTCTTGAAAATATTTGCAGAATGAAAGGAATAAAAGAATAGTAGTTTGTCTCAGATTTCCCCCAACAGAGATCAGTAAGAGCCCCCTCCACCCACCCGGGTGCTGATGCCCTGGGTGCTGATGCCTCTACCCAGGATGAGATAAACAAGAGGGGGCCTAAGGAAAGTGAGCAGGGCCAGGAAGTTGACCTGGCGCACATGCGAGATGTGCCAGGCCTGGATGGGCTCATGGCAGGCATGCCCTGCCTGGATGGACAGGTCAAGGGAGATGACCCTTCATAATGTGGGACGTACTCTGCCTACTTGCTCATGTGACCGCACACCTATAGACTAAGGAGCAATATATATTGAGTGGATAGGCTCGAGATAAGACATTACAAACTAATTGGCTGTGTATTTCGAGGGCCCTGTTATGATGGACAGGAGGAGCCTCCATAAGGGGTCTTTTAAGGTGGCTCAAGATCCCGCCTGCCTGTTCGTACCTGCGAAGTTCGTGTGGGAGCTTGACCATGGCTAACCAGCACAATAAACTCTGCTTTGTTCATTGCATTCCTATGTGATTCTCTGTCTCTCAAAGGGGATAAGATTCCTGGACAGTAACACAACGTGGCCAGGCAAATTACTGGTAAGATCTAGCTAGTCCCACGATGAGTGTGGCAGCATGAGAGAATATTTATACCAGCCAGTAGAGAATACATGGTCAGATAAACTACCACATTCAAACTGTCCTCCTCCTATCTATAAAGTGACCTGCAGTAGGCAACTCCAGGCCAGATGCAGAGGCTCTGGGCAGGAGTATATTGCAACACTCTGTTTTCCAATAAATTTTTATTTTTCAAATCCTGAGTCTGAACATATTCAGTAGTATTGTTTTCATCCTTGAAAATATTGCAGAACCTGGGTACCAACACAGATCAACCAAAGCCCCACCCTGACTACTCCTGTATCACTTTCTCTGTCCTTGTTCAGTTCTCTTCCTCTAATCTCCTCAAGCCATTGAGCAGCATTAGGACTGCTGTTTTGAAGTCTCCTTAAGGTAGCTAGTATAACTCAACTGTGTTAGCGAGCACTATTATGCCTGGTGCTCACTGGGGACTGAGGGTCTGTGCTTCAGTGAACCTAGGTGGCATCATGGTTTCAAGGGTGCCAGTGCCCAGCAGCCATCAAACTGCCACCACTGTACAAACTTGGGTGGTGGCTAGGGATTTTATGCCAGGAGAGGTTTAAGAGGAGATTGAGGCTTTCAGCCTAACTGGTGACAGAGCATGTACCAGCTAGGACGCATGCCAGAAGGCTGCAGGGAGCAGAGTGTGACTGGCCAAAGGCAGGCAATGGATTAACAAACAATGGGTCCCGTTGCTAACTAGCAGTGCTTTGGGTTCCTAGGGTGTACTTTCTGTCTGCAGGGACATGGCTTGCTTGCTAGCAGTCACATGTGGACTAAAAAGGGATGAGACAGGAGAAAGCACTCTTGATAATTGTTCTCCACCCCAGCTAGCTCAGCTATTTACTAGGTGGGTGAAGCTATCCTCAGGAATTTGCCTTCAAGGTCTGTTACTAAGGAAAGTCAGAGCCAAAATGGCCTCTACGAACACTCTGGGCAAGGCTGGGAGTGGTGGCTACCAGCAATTCCAACTCCTGTAGACATCCTATAGTTTTATGACCTCTGCCAAAACTCCAACTCCTGTAGATAGCCATTTCTTGCCATCCATTCAATTGTTGGGATTCTGAGATTGTGGTGTTGGGTGTTAGCTACAATCCCTTCTACCCATGTATATTTCCATACTTAGAAATATCTTTCTAATTGCAGCTTGTTTCTGTCTCTTGGGGGTGGGGAGGTGGGGGGTTGTTTCTTTGTTGGTTGTTTCCAATCCATCTGGGTGCCAGCTCTGTTTCCTGCAGTAGGAGCTTCCTTCATCACAGTTTTTCAGCTTCTATGTAGATTGATCCATGTTTTGAGCCTGGGTGAAGAGTACGGTTTCCTGGCTTGGCCATCTTGACCTCCCCGCCCTATTTCCCCTGCCATTTTAACAAGTGTCAGAACAGTGTTTTAAGTGTGTCAGAACAATCGATACGCTGCAAATTGTCCAGACAGGATGATGAAGATATGCATGAACCTGATACTACACTTGATCTTAGCCAAAAGGCCGAGGAGCACTACGTGAAGGAACCTAAAATCATGTTCTTTGGGACCCAGATCAAGAGTTGAGTTAATTACAGAAATACAATTAAAAATTGAGTAGGGATTATGTTCTGTTTGTATTTAGTGACTGCATAGCAGACATCTTATCTCAAGAGTCAGACAAATTGGGGGCAAACCAAGGGGCTCAAGTGTTGGGGGGAGAATGCCCCTGCAGGAGGTGATCCGTTACAAGGAGGTCTAAGACAGGGCGGTCCTGCCTGCCCAGATGGAGGAAAACAGGGACTGTGGTGCTCACCAGCTTCTCTTTCATCAGGAGCTGTTGAGATCATTTTAGGGAGAGAGGAAGGTAAAAACAAATAGTTTTATTAGCATCTCTATAAGCTGTTTAAAAACAATAGACTCTTCACCTGTTTTTTTCCCTCATGGAATGAGTCACATTTTCTCTGCTCCAATGAGCCATCCATGTGGGAATAGGGTTTCTCTCGTTCTTGTCAGCACCCAGCCCCACTGGAGGAGCAAATGGTTTGGACCAGGGGTCCACAAAGGAAAGAGGCCAAGGAAGAAGGAAACAAAGACTTGTCTAGTATTCAAGGCTGTGGAGGGCTTTTTTCAGGCTTTCGGTTTTTGTTTTGTTTTGATTTGTTGTATGTTCCTCCAAGCTCTGCACTCAGGAATTAATCCTGGCAGAATCATATGACGATGCTGGGGATCAAACCCAGGTCCACTGAGTGCAAGGCTAAAGCTCACCTGCTGTGCTCCAGCCCCTCAATGCTGTGTTTGCCTGCAGGAAGAGTGAACTACGTTACTGGGTTTTACAGAACGTGTTGGCTTGTCAAGGTGAAACCCTTAACCTAAGAAGATTTTGAAAAGAGCTGAAGTCCTTAGAATTCTATGGGTGGTGCAGAACCCAAGAAATCTAGCTTTGGAACTCTAAAGTGGCTTTTTTATCCCCAGGCAAATTTGTTTCCACCTTCTTAACCTCAAAAGTTTCTGTCTAGAAAATGGAACAGTGTGCTAACAATTGTCGAGGGTACTAATGCCAACCTAGAACTGAGCATTAAATAGAGGCAAAAAGATACACATGACAACCCTTTAATGTATGTTCTGTAATCCATAGTCTGGAGGGGAAGGAAAAGAGAAAGAAAGAGAAATGGAAAGAAACAAAGAACCTGCCATGGAGGAGGGCTGGGGAGGGGGGGAGGGAACCGGGGACGTTGGTTGTGGGAGATGGGCACTGGTGGAGGGATGGGTGCTGGAACACTGTATGACCAAAACCCAAATATGAACTTTTTAATTGTATATCTTTGTAATTGTAAAAATAAAAAATTTAAAAAAAAGTTTCTGTCTAGTGCGGTGTGCAGTACAAAAAGGAATTCAGACAGTTTGATTTTCAGTAAGTTTTTGGCCAGAGAGATAGGGCTCCAGCAGGCATTCAGTCCCTGACACCATCTACGGTCTCCACGCACCTCCTGGATGTAAAACCAGGAGCAATCCCTGAGCACCCAGGCTGTGACCCTCAAACCAAAATAAATAAAACAAACTTTTTTTTAAATAAAATGGTTTGGGGAACATAAACTAGCTCAGTTTTTTTTTTGTTTGTTTGTTTGGGGCCACACCTAAAAATGCTCAGGGGTTACTCCTGGCTCTGCATTCAGGAATTACTGCTGGTGGTGCTTGGGGGAGCATACAGCATACTTTTAGCATCCCCAGCATACTTTTAGCTGGGGATACCTGGGTCGGCTGCATGCAAGGCAAATGCCTTTTCTGCTGGACTATTCTCTGGCCCCTAGCTAAGCATCTTTAAATCCAATTCAATAGAAATAATAAAATAGTTTATACGGAGATGTTGCTAGTGCCCACTCGAGCAAATTGATGAACAATGGGAAGACAGTTTATACATGCTACATATCCTGGTGTTCTCTGTTCACTGTTTAGGACTCTGGGGAAAGCAAAGCTTACTGGGTGGTGATGACCAGCAGAATCTCTGAGATCCATACAGCTGGAGTGCCTTTTACCTTTTGAATGCAGTTTTCACTCTATATCCCCAGGGCTTTGAACTGAGACATTCAGATGGTCCACAACCAGTGGCCCTCACATAAAGGGCAGTCCCAGGTTGGGGTCAGTTTGGGAAACAAAATAAATCTGTCCCCAAAATATATCTTTTTGACAAACGGTTTATTTCATAGGAGAGACACTGAAGGCTGAGTGGAAAATGTCTCAGAGAGAACTTTGCAGGTGCAAAGAAACTTTCTATAAGTTTCACTGTATCTACTTTGAGTTTTCTTTCCTCACTCTTTGCAAGAAAACGTCAGAACTGAAATTTGCACAGAAGTCCTACTTATGTTTACTGTCTTTTCCTACAACTGGCCCTCCCTACTGGCCCTCCCTTTCTCTCTCTTCCCACAAATCCTTTGTCTTAGCTGAATTAATATTCAAAGAATCAGTTTTTTTTACTTTTTTTAAATTTCATTATACCACCGTAAGATATACAATTACAAAACTGTTCATGATTGGGTTTCAGTCATACAGTGTTCCAGCACCCGTCCCTCCATCAGTGCACGTTTCCCACCACCAATGTCCCCAGATTCCCTCCCCCTCCTCCAGCCTGCCTCTATGTCAGGCACCTTGCCTCTTCTCTCTGTCTCTCTGTCTCTGTCTCTCTGTCTCTGCTCTCTCTCTCTCTTCTCTTCCATATTGTGGCTTGCAATACATACATTTAGAGGAAGAACCACTTTTATTTTTTTTTTTTATTTTTTTTTATTAATTTTTTTATTTTTACAATTACAAAGATATACAATTAAAAAGTTCATATTTGGGTTTTGGTCGTACAGTGTAGCAGCACCCATCCCGCCACCAGTGCCCATCTCCCACCACCAACGTCCCCGGTTCCCCCCCCTCCCCCCAGCCCTCCTCCATGGCAGGTTCTTTATTGGAAGAACCACTTTTAGCTGGTGTCTGAGACCACATGGGAACTAACTACTCAGTCTTGCAGGTTTCTCTCAAGCATACCAAAAGAATGCATGTTTTTAAGTATTAAATGTCTTTTGGTCTTTCTCACTTTTGCCATTTTGTGGGGCTGGGGATCCATACCTAGTGTTCAGGGCCTACTCCTGGCTCTCTGCTCAGAAATCACTTTTGGTGGGGCTTAGGAACCATATGGAGTGGCGGGAATCGAACCTTATTGGCCACATGCAAGGCCCACACTAGCCTGTTATATGTCTCTCTGTTTTTCCTCCTACTAATCTGTCTGGTGTTCATTTTTATCATTATTCAGCCTCAGAAGAACTCCAAAGGGTATGGATTGATTTTCTTTGCATCCTGAAAGGGAATCATGATTAATTAACCATAAAGTGTCTATAATAATCCCCCTTGCTTATGGGAGTTCAAGAGTGAATACCTGAAACCAAAAATGGTATTAAACTCTATAATACTTTATATATATGTATATATAAGCATGTGTATATATGTATATATGAATATATATACAAATAGCATAAAATTTCACTTAAAAATTAGGTACAATAAGAAGTTAACAACAGAACCAGAGAGGTAGTACCACATTGTTTGCTTTGCAAGGCCAAGCAGGTTCAGTGCTCAACATCCCATATGGTCCCCTGAGCACCACCAGGATTAATTCCTGAGTGCAGAGCCAGGTGCAACCCCTAAGCATCATCAGGCATGGTCTCCAAACAAACAGGCAAAAAATAAGTTAACAATATTTAATAATTAAATTGAACAATGATAAGAATACACTACAGAGGCTGGAGCAAAGCAATCATAGAGTGATAGGGTGCTTGCCTTGCACGTGACTGACCTGGGTTGGATTCCCAGCATCCTCTAGCACAGCCAGGAGTAATTCCTGAGCACAGAGTCAGGAGTAACCCCTGACCATAGCTAGTGTACCCCCCTGTTTGTCCCCAAAGAATACACTACAATAAGCTAGGTGGATATAGCCTCTATTTCAAAATATTTTCTGTTTCTGAAACCACAGGAAGGGAAACCACTGAGAAAAGGACTGATTGTAGAGTTTCCATCACTGTTTTCAAGAATGAAACCTTTTTTTTTTTTTTGGATCACACCTGGAGACGCCCAGGGGTTACTCCTGGCTCTGCACTCAGGAATTACTCCTAGCCGTGCTCGGGGACCATATGGGATGCCAGGGATTGAACCCGGGCTGGCATGGGCCGGCCGCATGCAAGGCAAACACCCCACCCACTGGGCTATCGCTCTGGCCCCATGAATGAAACCTTTTTGAGCTTCTTCCAAAATGCCAAGGCTGCATGGGAGAGGAAGTGGGGAGGTGAGATTTCTTTCCTTGGAGACCCACAGATAGGAGCCCTATTGGAGAAGTATGGTGTGACAGTGGACCAGGGGTATGTGGCTTCATGCAGTCACCCAGCATGACATCATGTCAGGCTCTACTCAGCATGTTGGGGAAGGAACTATGTGACTGAGCTTTGGGCTCCAAGTTAGTTTCTTTAAACATTTGTCTGAGCAGTGGAGATTTTACTATTATTTGACACTTTCTTCACTCCAGAAGAGTCAATCTGACTTAAATGCTTTTGACTCATGGCTTCCTTACAGTGTGATGGATCATGAAACACCATGAAGTAATGAAGGAAATTGGAGTGCCTTGCATTGATGAATTGTTTTTTGTTGTTTATGAATTCATTTTTGTAAAAATGTTAGAAAATTATGAAAAGCCAAGTGAATCATTAATATCCTATAAAGGGCAGCAGCCATCATGTAATGTCTTCTTACGCACACAGGCACACAAATACAGAAACATATATCTTTAACAAAACTGGGATCACTATCTTTTTTAAAGTGTGATCTTTGTGAAAAAATAAAAGTAGCTTTTACCCTTATATACAGGCAAAATCTATGAAAGGTGCATGGATATGAAATGAATAAGGCAAGAATGTTTCAATGTTAACTAAGTGGAAATGAACAGTTCTGGAGGATTGCCTCTATGTTACTGGTTGAGGAGGGAAAGGGGATTAAAGAAAAGCTCCATTTCTTTCTGTGTTCAGAATACTTTCTGAAATCAGATGTAGGTTTTCCATACCAAGCTTTACTTAGGTACTCTTTGAGATCAACTGAATGTTCTATAGTTCATTTCATTCTAACATCAAGAAACAGAAGAAAACTCCCCCAAAATGTCCCATTTTGACATCTGGATTGTGTTTAACTAAAAGCAATCAAGATTCAAAAGTCTCGGGGAAAAAAAGAAACTCATGTCTCTCTTAATTATCTAAGGTAACTTATATGGAGGTCTGGCCCAGATGAGTGCTATTACCAGAAATAACATTTTATCTGAATGACTTTTCTGCATGGCCAGTTAACTATCCAATAGCTGAATGTCTGCTCTTATAATATTTTTATTGCTGCTATTTGGTCTTTTCTTCTTATAAATAATCTCCCTCCCCCTTTTGAAAGGCAAAACCTTCCATCTTATTCCTTTGCTAAGGGTGGCCTATAAGTTGCTTCTGTCTCTCTGCCCCCTTGAGTCTCAGATCTTTGAGAATCCCACAAATACAAAAAAAAAATACTTTCTCCTATTAGTCTGTCAGATGTCAATTTAATTATTAGACATACAAAGGAACCTAAAAAGGAAGAAAAATAGTTTTTCTCCTAAGTACTGTTCCATGGAGATCATTTCAGACCCCAAGGGCTAAAGGGGGTCCTTGCCAGAGTTTTCTGATCATCCTTTGACCAGAAATAGGAGCCCATAGAGGGGCTGGAGTGATAGTCCAGCAGGTAAGGCATTTGCCTTGCATGCAGCCGCCCCAGGTTAGATCCCCGGCATCCCATATGGTCCCTCAGGCACCACCAGGAGTAATTCCTGAGTACAGAGTCAGGATTAACCCCTGAGCATCGTCAAGTGTGACCCAAAAAGCAAAAAAAAGAAATAGGAGCCTGTAGAGAAGTCCAGTTAGGACAGTGCTTATAAAGAGAATGTGTGGGGATGTCTGATGGTGAACCAGAGAGTAATTGGCCAGCCCAGATGGCAGTTTCTGAGGAGTGACCATGTGGCTATCACTGTGCTCAGATGTCCTGTTCAGAATCTTAACTGCAGCAGAATCCAGCCTCACCATCCCAAAGGAAGATATGTAGAAAACGTAATGTTTCACTTAAAAACTGGTATAATAAGAAACACCACTATACTATCTCTCTGGCCCTCAGCTGCAGTCCTATCTATCTCCCTGCTTTCATCATAAAAGAAAAACATTGGCGGCTTAACTGCTACCGGAAATGGTACAGCTCAAAGGTTCCCAAACTTGAACTCTATAATTACCTAGAGGAATTATTAAAAGGCACAATGCTGGTGTTGACTGAGGGTGGCCTTGAAAATTTGCATTTCTTGAACAGAAGCTTCCAAAAAGAGGAAATTTGAATGGCCAAAAAGGCATATGAAAAGTGCTCTTCATCATTAATCATCAGGGAGATGCAAATCAAAACAACAATGAGGTATCATCTCACACCACAGAGACTGGCACACATCCAAAACAGCAAGAACAACAAGTGCTGGTGTGGATGTGGGGGGAAAAAGGGACTCTCATCCACTGTTGGTGGGAGTGCCAACTGGTCCAGCCCTTTTGGAAGACTATCTGAACTTTCCTCCGAAAACTAGATATTGAGCTCCCATTTGACCCAGCAATACCACTCCTGGGAATATACCTGAGGGACCCAAAAACACATAGCAGAAACACTATCTGTACTTTTTATTCATTGCAGCTCTATTTACGATAGCCAGAATCTGGAAACAACCTAAGTGCCTGAGAACAGAGAACTGGCTAAAGAAACTATGGTATATCTACACAATGGAATACTATGCAGCTGTCAGAAAAGACAAAATCATGAAATTTACCTGCAAATGGATGGACATGGAGACTATCATGCTGAGTAAAATTAGTCAGAAGGAAAAGGACAGATATAGAATGACTGTATTCATTAATGGGATATAAATATATATCAGTGTTTTACTAAGATTGGAAAATGGTAATGCCAGACTAGAACTCACCATTGAATACACAAAGAGACTTACATGATAAACCCTAAATGTCTGTAGGGCAAACCACAATGTGTAAAAAAGAGAGAGAGAGAGAGAGAGAGAGAGAGAGATACAGAGACAGAGTCAGAGACAGAGAGGCAGAGACAAAAAGAGGAAAAGAAAAGGTGCCTGCTATAGAGGCAAGTTGGGAGTGGGTGGGAGGGAATGTGGGGACATTGGTGGTGGAAATGGGGCACTGGTAGAGGGCTGGGTGCTGGAACACTGTATTACTGAAAACCAATTATGAACACCTTTGTAATTGTATATCTCACGGTGGTAAAATTAAAAATTTTTAAATAAATAATAAATAAATAAAAAGAAAATTTGTGTTTCTTGTTTTGGGGGAAGTGGGAGGCTCTTATTACACTGTTGCTAGTCATGATCAAACCTGGATGAGTCACATGCAAGCCATGCACCTAAACCCTTGTACTCTCTGGCCCCAAGACTATGCCTTTTAAAGAAATTTCCTGGCAATCCTGATGAAAAGACATTGAAGAGGGGCTGGAGCGATAGTCCAGTGGGGAGGACATTTGCCTTGCACGTGGCTGACCAGGTTGGATCCCTGGCATCCCATGTTGTCCCCGAACGCTGCCAGGAGTAATTCCTGAGTGCAGAGCCAGGAGTAACCCCTGAGCATTGCCGGGTGTGACCCAAAAAAGAAAAACAAAAACCAAAAAATATATATTGAAATAAAAAAGAAAAGACATTGAAGAACTGGATAACACTTGCTCTGAATCTTCATTGTAGGTCTGTGTTGAATGGAAAGTTACTTAGTCTCTCAGACACTTGATTCCACATTTATAAAATGGGATTGTGATGCCTACTTCATAAGGTTAATACTAGAATTACATATTAAAAGCCAACTGACTTTAGTGCATTTACAAAACTAATCTGGTAGATCTTCCCTAAAGATTTCTTTTTTTTTTTTTTGTCTTTTTTTGGGTCATACCCAGTGATGCTCAGGGGCTATTCCTGGCTCTGTACTCAGGAATTATTTCTGGCAGTGCTGGGGGACCATGTGGGATGCCGGGATTGAACCCGGTCGGCTGTGCAAGGCAAACTCCCTACCTGCTGTATTATCACTCCAGGCCCCAAGATTTATTAAAAAGCTACAACCTGTATTGTAATCCACAATGTGGAAGGGAAGAAAAAGAGAAAGAGAGAGAGAAAGAGAAAGAAAGAACCTGCCATAGAGGCAGGCTAGGGGATGGGGGGAGGGACATTGGTGTTGGGAAATGGGCACTGGTGGAGGGATGGGTGCTGGAACACTGTATGACCAAAACCCAAATATGAACATCTTTGTAATTGTGTATCTCACGGTAGTATAATAAAATATTTTTTTAAAAAGTTTCCTGGTAGAGTTCCCATGCTAGTGAAATAACCACCCATTGAAAACCACTGCTGTCTGAAAAAAAAAAAAAAAACTTAGAGAAAATTCTAGGAAATCCAATAGACTACTCTTGATGATTTTAGAAATACACAAAATGCATTTGGGGCTAGAGAACTGAAAAAGAACCACCTCTTTCAGTGAGAACCTGGTGATTTCACCAAACCTGGGACCTGTTGTTCCACTCTCCCTTGGTAACAATCAGCTATAGTCTTTTTTTGGTTAGGTTTTGTTTGGGGGGCCCAACCCAGCAATGTTCAGAGGTTAATCCTGACTCTGCACTCAGGAATTACTCCTGGTGGTTTTCAGGGAACCATATGGGATGCTGGAGAAAAAACCCAGGTTGGCATGGGCAAGACAAATACCCTAGCTGCTCTGCTATCTGTTGGCGTATTCTTTTTCCTTTTTAGATCATTATAATAAAGCAAACATTAAAAATCTTTTTTTAAGTATTCTATTATACCACCGTGAGATATACAATTACAAAGATATAAAATTAAAAGTTCATATTTGGGTTTTGGTCATACAGTGTTCCAGCACCCATCCCTCCACCAGTGCCCATCTCCCACCACCAATGTCCCCGGTTCCCTCCCCTCCCCAGCCTGCCTCCATAGCAGGTTCTTTATTTCTTTCCCTTTCTCTCTCTTTCTGTTTTCCTTCCCTTCCAGACTATGAATTACAGAACATTAAAGCGTTGTCATGTGTATCTTTTGCCTGTATTTAATGCTCAGTTCTAGGTTGGTGTTAGTACTTTCGAGAATTGTTAGCACACTGTTTCATTATCTGTCTTACCTAGCCTCTGACTCCCACACGTTTGTGATAATTTCCACCTTTGACAAGACCTGTTGGAGCATTCTTTATCTTCAGCCCTACTTGCTAGTCCTGGGTTTTGATTTGTACATGAAAGGTTGCTTCTCTCTCTCTCCTGTAAGCCTTTTACATAGGTTTATGCTAAAGGATTTCTTGAATCGAAACAGGAAGACAGGTAAGGTGGTGCATTTATGAGTTAATTAACTCTGAATTAATTACTCCTGGGCTTCTGTCATATTTCCTAACTATAAAAACCTCAATTGCCTTTAGATTGATTCTACTTGCTCACACCCCAAATAAGTTTGGGAACTTCTATAGGCTGACAAATAATAAAATTGACAAAACTATGTCAGACAACAAAAACAAATGCAACTATTTAATTACATGTACCCTTCTGTATAGCCAGAATAAAACCAGTAAAACTAGTAACTCAACCAACTGGCTTAAGTCACCTTCTCAGCAGATAGCCTCAGCTAGATAGAGACTTCTGGAAAGGGGAAGAGAAGGTCACTTTTAGGAGGGTACAAGGAAAAGCACTATAAACAAGGGTGTGGTGACAATACAATTTAAGTTTGTTACCTTCTTCCACTTATTAAAGATCCATAAATCTTCCTGCTGGGTCTGGAGTGATGAAACAGCGGGTAGGCATTTGCTTTGCACTTTGCCAACCAGGGTTCAATCCCCAGCATGCCATATGGTCCCTCGAGCACTGCCAAAAGCAATTCCTGAGTGCAGAACCAGGAGTAACCCCTGAGCATCACCGGTATTACCCAAAAAGAAAAAAAAATCCTTCTAAGAGCATCTTCCCAGGATAGTGAGACTTGCTTATAAAGGGAGTTATTTTTTCCTCTGTGTGTCTGTGTAAATGTCATTTACAAAAGGGAGACCATGCCCCAGCTTCCAGAGTAGCCATGGAAGGACCCTATGCCAGAGAGACAAGCTCGCTTCTCTTAGGACTTTTGCTCCATAATGGGCACGGTGCACCCTGACTGACAGCACAGAGCCTCGGCACGTAGGAGGTGATGCCATGTGGGGTGAGAGAAGAATCCCACAACATCTCATTCATCTGTGAGAGAGGAGGAGGGGGAGGAGGAGGAAGAGGGGGGAGAAAAGAAGAAGAGGAAGAAAAGGAAAGAGGAGGAGGGAGAAGAGAGAAGGAGGAGGAAAAGGAAAATGGCATTGAACTATGACAAACCCTTTGCCTTAGACTACAAAAGTTCTTAACAAACAATGGGGGAGGCGTGGGGCCTAAGAAAGACAGGACCTGCACATCCCTGACTTTCACAGAAGGAGAGAGTGCCCTAGAATACATTTCCTAGACAGAGCCCCTTAGTAAGTGCACAATATTACACCGGCGGGCAGTGGGGGTTGGCTGGGGGCAGGGGTAATAGTTTGTCTTCCCTACAACTACTAAGTAATTTGTTCTGAGTTAGGGTCTCACTGATCCACGTCCCAGCGATGTGGTTGCAAAGCCCTCATTCAATGCGGCTCCCACATGGACCCCCCTGCAGCAGGGAGAACAAGGTCACAATACTGAGGCCAAAGCCTGAGAAAAAGAAAGTAAACCTTGCTAATAACACACCCACCTTTCCAGACATGTTGTTTCTCTTTGATTGAAATTGCTTTGAATTGGCTTAATGCCACCAGTGCCAGAAATATGCTAAAGAAAGTAAAAGAGAAAAACCAAATGGTTATTTCCTTCCAAAGTCCACAAGAGGGGCAAACTACAGATAAACACGGAGTACAAGCGCTAGAGTCAAGGCGTGTTTTAAATATCATTGGAGCACCATTAGGGGACTTTTTTTCTGTTAAAAATTTTTATTGGGGCTGGATGGATAGTACAGCGAATTTGTCTTGCAACCCTGGTTGCAACCGAACAGGGTTTGATGCCTTACGTACCATATGGTTCCCTGAGTACCACCAGGTGTAATTCCTGAGTGCAGAGCCAGGGGTATCCCCTGAGTATTGCCAGGGGTTAAGACAAAAAAATTATTATTGTTTAGGTAATATGGTTTCAATACTGTTACGACTTATATCATGTACAAAGTTGCTGCAGGCCGTCACCTGCCAAACTGTCCTTGACCTCCACCACTGTCCTTAGCTCACCTCTGGTCCCACCTTTCTTACTGTCCACACCTCCCCTGCATTGTTTGTTAATAAGTTTTGTAATCTAAGGCCGAGAGTTTGTCATTATTTAGTTCTATTTCCTTCTTACATCCTCTCACTATACACCACAGCTGAGTGAGATCGGGTATTCTTCCTCTTCCAGTTTACTTCCTTTAACAGAATACCCTCCAGTTGCATCCAAGTTACAGCAATCAGCTTGCTTTCATCTTTTCTTTCAGCTGTGTAATATTCCAATTTGTATATGAACCACCACTTCTTATCTTATACATTCATCTGTCAGTGCACATTTGGATGATTTCCATGGCACATATCGAATAGTGTTGGTGAGGATTCAGTGAAAAGAGTCCTCACTCACTACTGGGGGGGGGTATCATCTGATTTAAGACGAGATTGGGTGAAAATCTCGTCACCCAATGTAAAGTAAGAATAAAACTTACTCAAAAAAAAGTAAGAATAGAACTTCCCTGTGATCCAGTGATTCCACTTGTTAGCACCTACATCCCAAAAAACAGTAATAGGAAAGCTATCCGCGTGCCTGCGTTCACGGGTGTGTGATTAGAGCATTTGAAACCAGCAACAGCTTAGGGATCACTTGCTGTGAGAATTCCACATGTGAGGCACACTGCTGGATGGTCTTTGACCAATTTTTCCCCTTTTCAAGTTAAAAAAATGGTTATAGGGGCCACACCCAGCAGTGCTAGGGTGGGGTACAAGAGGTGCTGAAGACCAGATTCAAGGCACAGGCCGCTTCAGCTCTCTCTTAGGTCCTTTCTGCCTTTCTTTATATATTTCAGCAAAAGGTAAAAGTTTTTGCACTCTTCCATCTCGGGGTTTTTTCTGGGTGTTTTTTCTCTGTGACTTCTAAAAGATCTCCATTGCTTAGATAGGATCCAGGGTCAGTTCAACTGTGATGTGGCATTTCTTATAGTTTAATTATAATTATACTAAGCCAGGAATGCTGCAGTGAAGACCACAATGGGCTAGGGAAAGCACTTGTTAAAATATACATGCTCTGTTTTACAAAGTCGCGGGTGTCTCGCTCAATGTATAATCAAACTGTATGCTTGCTAAGCGTTAAAGCGGCCAACTTATTAAAAGGGGGCCCAATTACAACTTCCTTTCACAAAGCAGGGTGTTCTTCAGGCACAATTATCTGTTGTTACTAAACTGCACACACAAATAATTGTACCCACAATTGTCTAATTGTAGGCTGAAAACGAAGGGCTGGCAGTTAATTATTTCTCAGATGTCTGATGTTTGTCTTTGGCTGGTGGTGCACAGGCGGTAGCACAGGCTGTTCTTAGCCCACGAAGGAAGAGACGGCGTCTGCCTCCGCACTGAGCCTCTCTCTCCCGCTCAGCCTGCTGTTCTCTGAAAGCACATTTTCTTTTCTCTAGCAACCTTTTTCTTGGCACTGTTTTATCGACTTTCTGCATCTTGCTTCTTCATCTATT